>CABFVX010003939.1:58996-75285 GCA_902151425.1 Timema shepardi | reverse complement strand
TAACACTCATGTCGAACTTTTACCGTGTGCGTTCTGTTAAATAAGAACAGTGCGTTCCAAACTTCAAACTAAGTGTTTAATAATTTATATAACCATAACTTATTCACACAGCAAAAACAATGAATACGTCTAAGATAATGTATCATTATTGTGACATTGTGTTCTCTAGGGGCTAGCTGCAAAGACTGTGTTTAGTAATCACGTGTGTATTTTAATTTATTTGTAATTTTGTACACTCTTGTTTATTATGACAGTGCATTAGGCCTAACGATAAACTATATCTAACCAACTTTGATGTTTAAAACTTTAATTTCATCTTTTATTCAACAAGCCTACTACTATCATGAAAAGTATAAAAGTGGCAAAATCAGATAATTCCGGTTTTTGAGTATTGTTACTGTACACTTTTGTAACATTGTATATAAAAAAAGGTCACTATTGGTTACCAGCAATATAGGCAACAAAATATCGGCATCAGCAATATCTGCAAAAGAGCTTATCGGCCCAACCCTAGTTTTTCCTCATAAGCCTGAGGAATTTGAGCTCAACATCTTAATGTCTGTACTTGTCTATCTTATTTATATGTGTAGCTATCCATGAATAATAATATTCTCTGAAATCATTTGTGTTCAGGATTTAAAATGGATTTTAAGAAGTATCAAATCTAAATAGTTCTTTTAGTATAACAAAATTTCCCTATGAAGTAATGCCATTCACTCTTGGTGAGAAAAGTTATGTAACACAGGTTGGGGGGTAGGGGAGGGAGGAGGCTAAATGTCTACATGGTGTTACATGGGGGTGAGGAGAGGCTAAAAAGGTAATAAAAAAGCAATACATGGTTTATGAACGACCCCTTATACACACAAATTGTCTAACTAGTTAACAAAGACATGCAGACCAGAGCTGTGCACTAACATGGTTATGCATTGGTGAATGGAGGCTAGACCTAGACAATCATGATATTTGAAACATGATTCAATACTCAACAATAATTAATGCTTGTTTGGACTTGAACAAATGGATAGAAATACAATTGTTTTAAATACACCAAGCTTCCCTGATAATGTAAATTCGCCACTGTTCAAAAATATATGAGAAGATACTGGAAAAGAAAATAAGAAATAAAATGAAAGGAAGGTGTGGGGAGGAACAGCATGGATCTAGGGAATAAGAGGTCTACAATAGACTTGATCTTTGCCATAGTACAGTTGATCGAAAGAAGGTATGAATATGGGAAATAATTGGTAATGGTATTTATGAATGTGGAGAAAGCATTTGATGGCGTCTATAAAAATAAATTTTGTAAAGCGATGGAGGAGGCTGAAGTGGAAAGAGGAGTTGTAATGAGAGTGAAAAGCATGTATGAGGATAACAGGAGTTATGTTAAGACGCAGAATGGGAGGACGAAGTGATTCTAAATAAAATTTTATAATTTATAATGGTTATGAAAATGGTCATCAACAAGGTGGCAGGAAAACTCGGGTAGGAAAGAATGAAAGCCATGATGTTTACTGATGACTTGTTGGTATATTGTCACATATGCAGCAAAACATGTACAATGAATGTAAGAAATACTAGGAAAGTGAAGGCCATGGGAATGAAGTTTGTGAGGAGCATGTTAGCTGTCATAAGGAGAAACAAGATTAGGAATGAAGTTATCCAGGAAAGAGTGGGGGTACAGGGAGTACATGAGATAGTATAGGAAGCAAGAGTGAGATGGTATGGGCATGTAATGAGGATAGAAAAAGAGAGGATACCAAAGAAAATGATGAAAATGAAGTATGTAAGAAAAATACCACAAGGGAGGCCAAGAAATAGATGGGAGGAGTAGAAAACAGAAAGTGTGCAAATGAGAGGAAAAGAATGGAAGCAATTAAGGAGGAAGAATAGTGGAAGGATAGAGGAAGATAGAGGCATTTTACTAAACTGAACTGGCCACAAGCTGGAAAATTTTGATGTTGGGATGAAGTTGATGATTAAGCTTTCCCAAAGAAAAACAAATAACAAAAACTCTATATGCAGATTAACATAAATGGGAATCATTTATTCGTACTTTCGTTTTGCCATTCCATTAACAGCACAAAGTGTCTGAAAATGATCACAGGGAAGAGGTTGGGTTAGTATATATGGGAGCTGGTTTTTAGAGGGTACATATTTGATGCCAATCTCACCATTTTCATGCTTTTCACATATGAAATGTTAATGCTCAACTGTGTGTTTGGTTGACTTTTGAAACTCTGGGCTACAGACCAAACACATGGCACTATGACTGTCTATTGGTAATAGTTGTGGCTTCTCCCACTGTTTTCCCTTGTTTTGTTGTAGATGTCTCAGCCAGATGACTTTAGCTGCAGTTGACGTATCATTGCACTCTGCTTCGGTTGTAGATAGCTAGTTTTTACATTGACATCGACTGGTACATGTTACAGAGCCGTTACTCGTTTGAAAGAGATACCCTGTAGTCAAGTGTTGGCTGTCCAAGCCATTTGCAAAGTCAAAGTCTGAAAAGCCAATTAATATATGTGGGTTTTTGCTTCTTTTGAATTCACTATTATAGCTGGATGTATCTTTCAGACACTCTAGAATACATTTGACTCCATTCCAATGGCTTGTTCCATTATTTTACAAATATCTACTCACGTTTCCCACTGCATACATAACATCTGGTAAACTAACTATTTCAGCAAACACTAAACAGCCAACGGCTACTCGATAGGGTACTTTTCTCATTATTTTCCCTTTCATTAGAACTTATGAACATGAGGATCAGCGGGAACACTTTTTGGCTTAGAATATTTAAGGTTACATTTTTTGATTGTCTGGTTGATATAGTTGGTCTGGTGTATAAATAGCATGCCATCAAAATTCCTTTGTTTTATTAAAATACCCACAAAAAAAACCTGGTTTATTGATTGTAACTTCAAAAGTGGTCTTTAGTTAATTCAGTACAAGCTGTAGTGCTCTTTTGTTCCCAGCCATGATCAGTCCATCTTTAGCATATAATACAAGTATAACCTTTGTTTCATTGAACTTGCTTTGATAAACACATTTATTGACACTACTTTGAATAAATCTACAATTTTTCAGAAAACTCTCAAACTTCTCATTCTAGCAGTGTGGTGATTATTTGAGGCCATATAAGGTTTCTCCTAACTTGCACTCAAGGTTTTGATCATTGTTGAGCCCATATAACTTGGTGGAAACATGCAGCTGTCTTCCTAAAACTTGCCCTACATAAACACCGTTTTCACATTGAACTGCATAATTTCATAATATTTCTCAGCTTCTATTACAAGTAGAACATGTATTAAATAAAACCTTGTTATAGGGGAATAGGTATCATTGTAATCGACCCCTTTATTCTGTGCATAAACTTTTAGCACACAGTCTTGATTTATATCGTGAAATGATTCTGTTTGCTATACATTTTACTTTAAAGGCTCATTTTTAACCTAAAGCGCTTATACCTGAAGGTATGATACAAGTTTCCAGGTTTTGTTATTTTCAAGTGCTTCCATTTCTTCTTTAATTGCAGCAGTCCGCTGCTTTGAATCAGAATGCTTCATGGCTTCCTTATAAGTCTGTGGTACACCTATCTTTACTATATATTGATTTCATACTGTTTTGGAGGCCAAATGACATCTCTTTGATGTAACTCATAACTGGCTTCAATTTTTCCTGGTTCTTCATGATCCTGCTCAGAATGTTGTAGTAGTCTTACGTCCTCCTGCTGAATCCTCTGATTATGAAGATGTATATTTTATATTAATACTAGAAATGTGTTTCTTTGTAGGTTGAAAATATTTATTAAATTTCAAGAGATGTAATCATTTAGGTATTTTGATCCAATAGACAATAGTTGGTTGAGTTTACACAAGGATAAATGTATTGCTCTTCGGCACCAGTTTGTTATGTAATTCCTTTGGTACATGCATGTATGCTTCACTGCCAGAAGCTATTTTATTTAACATTACATGTTTCCACCCTCACTCTTTGTTTCATAGGGTGTATAATTTGGTGCTTGTGAGGTTGGAGTTCTGTTTAGAATATACATAAACTGCTGTGTTTATTTCCTCTGCCCATAGATATGGCATGCCCTTTACACATTATAGCATTGAGTGTGCACTTTCCATTATAGTTCTCACATCACTCTCAGCTCTACCATTTTGTTTAGGTGTATAGGCTGCCCTGGTTTCACACTCAACACCATGTTTTGGTAAATAGTCTTTCATTCCCTGATTACAATATTTTGTCTCATTATCAGTATGTAGGGTCTTAATAGAGTATTCATATTTGTTATTTATCATCTTTGAAAAGTCTTTAAAACATTCTACAACAACTGCTTTGTGCTTGATAAAGAATATATCGCAACAACATGAACAATCATATTTAAGTAACACAAAATACTTAGCACCTTGAACTGATGGTGTTGGTATTGGAACCCCCATCACTATAAATTAGCTCACCCGGTTTAGCCTTAGCATATTTTGAAGACAAAACTGCTAATTTATGCTGTTTACTCTCAGAAGAAATCATTGAGGTCATTAATGATCACACCTTTTTGAGCAAATCTTTGGTGACCATTTCCCGCAGTGCTCTCTTATTATATGTCCAAGTCCCTTGTGCCACAATTTTAAGCTATATTTAGGCTTTGTTCTTGATGTGTATAGCATCTGATACACATCATTTGTTTCACTGACCACACTTGGTACTAGCTCTACATTGTAATAAACCTCAGCATATCTATCTTCCTTGGCAGTTTTCATACCTTTTACAGTGACTACACCTTCAGAAAATAAACTTTTTCTTGGTTCAAGAATGTACAACACATTTGTAATGATCGAGTCACACCACTTGTCTCTTATCAATTTTGTAATTTTAAAAGTTTCCCTTCCCTTCACAGAAAGAGCATGGCTTTTTCCAAGCATGGCACTCGTGCCGCTGACTGGCAGTCTTTTCAAATAAAGAAATAAATAAAAAACATAATTCTTTACGACAATTTGTCATATGCTCAGGAGTGCACTGTTCACTATCCAGTTGTCTTCACCTGTGATCACTAATGTGTGCAGTTCATCCTGCTGCTCTGCGTTTAATGCTGAGAAATAAGCCTGGTGGGGAGATCGTCTACTTTGAGAGTTCTGTTGTTCATTTTCCCAGGGTTTTTTTGGTGCAAGACAATCACTAGGGTAATGTTCTTTTCTTTGGCAACTATGGGATGTTACTCTTGGTTTTCTTTACCTAACTTTTAGTTTATGACTTAAATTTTGATAGTTACTAGACCTTTGAAGGTCACTCATTATATTTATAGAAGTTAAAAATGCACTCATGGATTGTCCACTTGGTGTTAGGCTTGCCTCTTTGTCCAACAGACGTAATGTCACATTTGGAATTGTTTGTCTAGCTTCATCTGGAGAAAAGCATGCTTGACTAAAGTTTTATTTTTATTTTGGAGGTAGACTTCCAAGAATTTTCGGCGTTATAGAAACATCACCGAGTTGTTCATCAGTCTCTTTACTTGTGGGTGAGATTTTCTCTCTTGGCAATATGTTGTGCAATGGAGTCATTGGCGTTCATTTTGTATTGCTGGAAACACTCTTTGACAAGCATTTTGTTCATTTAAGATTTTTGTTCTATGATAGAATCCAACTTTTTATAATATCATTTGGTGAGTCACAATTTTCTAGTTTATAAGGTGGTCTCATGAATTGTAGAATCCAACTTCTCTATAATTTCTTTTGATGAGTCACAATTTTCTAGTTTTTTAATGTGGTCTCATGAATTGTAGAATCAAACTGAAACTTTCTTTAAGAAACTTAAGTTCTAACTCTTTAAGTTCTAACCTCCCATTAATTTCCACTAAACCTCCTTCTTAACTTCCACTGTAGCTTCATTTCTAAGTTCACTGGAAGTTTACTTGAAGTTATTTTTGTTGGTGAATGTAACTTGAGACATAATAAATACCAGAGATATATTTTTTGTTATATTATTTATTTTAATGTTGATGTTTTAAATTGTTTAATAACATTTGAAAACTGACTTGTCCAAAAGTGAATAACAGTACAGCATTAATTAGAGCACAACTGTTTAGAGCTCAGTTGTCCATGAGTAAATTACAGTACACCGTGAATTAGAGCACAACTGTTTAGAGCTCAGTTGTCCAAGTAGTAAATTACAGTACACCGTGAATTAGAGCACAACTGTTTAAAGCTCAGTTGTTCAAGAGTAAATTACAGTACATCGTGAATTAGAGCACAACTGGTTAGAGCTTAGTTGTCCAAAACTAAATTACAGTATATCGTGAATTAGAGCACAACTGTTTAAAGCTCAGTTGTCCAAGAGTAAATTACAGTACATCGTGAATTAGAGCACAACTGGTTAGAGCTTAGTTGTCCAAAACTAAATTACAATACATCGTGAATCAGAGCACAAATGTTTAAAGCTCAGTTGTCCAAAAGTAAATTACAGTGCATTGTGAATCAGAGCACAACTGTTTNAGAGCTTAGTTGTCCAAAACTAAATTACAATACATCGTGAATCAGAGCACAAATGTTTAAAGCTCAGTTGTCCAAAAGTAAATTACAGTGCATTGTGAATCAGAGCACAACTGTTTAAAGCTCAATTGTCCAATAGTAAATTACAGTACATCGTGAATCAGAGCACAAATGTTTAAAGCTCAGTTGTCCAAAAGTAAATTACAGTGCATTGTGAATCAGAGCACAACTGTTTAAAGCTCAAGTGTGCAAAAATGAATGCTAGTAGATTGTTTATCCGAGCTGAACTGACTGACTTGGTTGAACTGTCCTGGATTGAATTGACCTCACCGGGTTGAACTGACGTCCCACCCACGTGGAAGCTAAAGAGGAAGACCGCGTGACCTGCCCTCTAGCACCACACACAGCGGGCTCACAGTGCAACAGCGCGGGGGATGCGTAGAGGGTGATGTCACACTCTACAAAACTTCTCTATAATTCCTTTTGATGAGTCTCAATTTATAGTTTCTAATGGGGTCTTAAGAATTATAGCTTCACACGAAAAAAAGTGATCATATTAGCCTCAATTACATCACATTAAATATGCACACGAATTCTCCAAACAAATTTGTGATTTTCTTGACCGACCATTCTACAGGATAATATGTACTTAATAACCTTCGCATTTGGTGAGTGCATAGACCCATAACCTGTTAAATTTTATGTGACTGAAAATAGCATACAACAATTTTGAGTTTATGTAAACCTGATTTAAGATGCACTGCTTAGACACACAAACCCTCTCACTAGTTCACAAAGACACACATCAAAGAATTGCATACTAACACAGCCATATTTATTGGACACACAAACCATCTCACTAGTTCATAAAGTCATGCGCCTCAGAGTTGTACACTAATACAACAATACATGTAGTCACATGTATTGGTTAATGGAGGGTATGCCTGGACATGTATGAGATTTTAAACACGATTCAATAATCTTTTTATAGAAGACTACTGTAATAAATTTTAGTTAGAAGAAAACACATTGTGTCGAAGACAACTTTTAAATAATAAATATTTATCATTTTTTCTCACTATTTTACTTTTAATTTTGAATTTGCTATAAATAAAATATATCACAGTTGACTCTTTTTTCCCCACTGTCCTGAAATCATGAATTCTGGATTACAGAGGTTTAGATTAAAGGTTTTTTATTTTCAATCTTTTTTTTGTTATTTTTCTTTATGTTCAATGAATATATATTTTAATAAACTGAACTTATATTTGCTATTTTTGTTTGCTAACATCTTAAATGTAATATCTTATAAATAGAAACCTTTTTACTAGTGAATTGTGTCAAAGAAACTTTTGTGATTACATTCACACTGTATTTGATCCATTCCCTAGGTTTAGGTACCCTGAACGACCTGTAGTGTTTTTAGCACTAAGCTATAACCTGCTGTCACTGGGGTACATAGCACGAGGTGCTCTCGGGGCAGAGGCGCTAAGCTGTGTGGTACCACTGGATGGGGGACTGTCATATGTTGCTGTGGATGGTTTGGAAAGTGGAGCTTGCACCCTCATTTTTCTAGCGCTCTATTACTTCTCGACTGCATCTAGCGCCTGGTGGTGAGTCATTGATAGTGTCTGTTGTATTTCTTTGTGCTTATAAGCAGAGTTGATATTAGGGGTCTGTAAACTCAAGTTTGTCATTACAAATTGAGCTCAAGAAAGTTTATTAGAAATCTCCCAAATATTAAGTTGATCCAAGCTTGAATTCAATAAATATATAATTTTAAAACTTTCATTCAAACAAAAATCAAATTATTATTAAATTTAAGAAAATAAAAAATAAAATAAAATTAATATTTAAAATAAAATATTATCTTTGAAATCACAATATCATTAATAGTTTCACAATGAAAATACATCTCAATTTCATATTTCACACTCAACATCTGGGCAAGTGAAGAGAAGGGGTTCTAATGGCATGCGGTTATATCCGCCCTGTCATCCTTAGTTTTGATCTTGGCTGGACTAGTATACGGCCTGATGACCCTGGATTTACGCGCATTAGTTATATCTCAGTGCTAGATTTAAATATTTATATATATTGTGTTTGGGCACCAGGTGGATTCACATTTTCTAACAACGATTAGACTGGGTTTGATTAAAATGGAAGATAAAATAAATTAAAGATCCCACATTAAAATTTGGGATTAATTTTTTCCACACTCTGGTTCTGGTTATAAAAGAGTGATTATAAATAATGGAAATTGAGTTGGAGTGACTAGTTTATCTCCAACTCTTTGACTGCGCAAGTGTTTAACACACATCCAATCTGTTTGCTGGTGCTGTCCCGTGTTTTTCCAATGGCTGCTGCGAGGGTTTCTTGCAACCCTCAATGCGTCCCCTTGGACATTTTCCCTTCTTAGGAAGAAATCAGTCATTGCCACCTAACAAATTACAACTTAGTTTTGGTATACTTCATTCACGGGATGAGTTTACCTCTGAAAGGTCTTTTTTCTTACCGATATCCTACTATATAATAGATTTCTGGTAGGGAAAAAAGTCCTTTTCCAGGTAAACTCCTACCGTGAACGAACAATAGATTTTTTACAATATGTATCGTTCTTGACTGCTAGTTTTTAAGGACTGTAAATACTAAAAAACATAATATGTACTGTACCCTTATTTTAGAAAGTGAGAACAAGTGCCGCTCCATTGCATCCTTCACTAAAACTCATAAATACTGCTAAAGTTAATATGAAATATATGTTATGCTTCAGAGTAAACAATGGGACATTCATCACCAGACACACAATACAGCAAAGAAATTTCTTCATACAACAATCTCAACTTTTCCTAGCCCATAGATCTCTTCAACTTGAGTAGGCCTAGCTATTAAAATCTTTGTTCAGTCTCGAACATTCGAATACCTGTAGATATCCACTAGTTACATTGACTTACTTGTGTTCAGCCACTCCTCTGAAACAAATTTTATTGTGCTACAATATTCATACATGCAGTGCTCGAATTGGGCAGCAACGCACCAGAACGCCATTCCGATTGATACGAAAAACTATTATGAGTGTTCTGGTTGATACAACAAAATGTTAAAGCATTCAGCCTGCACACTAGAATGCTGCTTCTTTGTTCTTCCTATTGTATTTCCAAAGGATTCTAGTCTGAACGAACACAGATCCTAATACGTGTTTGTATAGTATGTTGGATTTCAAACGGACCTAGATGCTACTACGCTTTTTATATTGGATTGTATTTTGTATTACACTGGGTTTTCCAAGAATTTGCTTCACATCAGAAACGATTCTTATAACAAGACAATTAATTCAACACAAATATTTTACAGATGTTAATCTTTCACCTCCCCTTTTGTAGCCTGTATTGTGGCCTGTAGGGATTATTTTTGGAAAGGACATTTGCTTTTTCTGTTTGTAGATAGGAGATTTCTTACCTTCAGTTTCCCATAGTATTTCATAGTGTAGCTACCATACATAACATAAGTACATATTTATTTTTATAAATTATATTTCACATAATATTTTATTTATCTATTAAAGTTATCTACAATATTTCCTTGCCGCGTAAGTTTCATAACTAAACATATTTTCTTCAAATTATTTATTGCATTGAATGAAATGAGAAATGACAAATTGTGTCCATTTGTCGGCAGCTAAATCTTTAGAAATGCTAAGAGTGTTTAATAAAAACTGAGCCTGGTCAGTAGAGTCAGAATTTACATGCAATTTAAAATCCCAATATAGACCTATGTGATGTCTGAAATATGAAAATCAATATAAAATTCTGCCACACAGGTAATACTATCAGTATTTGTTTAAAAATAAGCACTGTCCTGGTGTGGTCCGAAATAATACTTGAATGAATTAGAATTTGTACATAATAGAAAGGGCTTTACATTAAAGAGTAGAATATTTGGTCGTTTCTGCCAGTTTAATAAACATTGTTTGTTACAAAACATTTCACATTGAAACAAAAATTTTCATATTGATTAAATAATAATAATCTTAACATTATCATCATATTTCATAACAATGTAAAACAAAGAATTTTTCAAATTTTCTGGTGCCTTATTTTGCCTTGCCTATAGCAACATTTTATAGGATGAAACTCCTTTTTTACTTCACAAGAAGTGATTGGGGAAATGTTTTGGCTAGCATTTTTCTTTCATTGTAATTCAATTAATTTCAGTCTAGTATTTTTTCCACAAATGATAGGTATATATTCTTCACATGTTTTGATGTTTCAAGTGTCTTATTGTTTACAAAAAAGGAAAGAGATGTGAAACTATGCTAAAGTACCTATGAAAAAAGGGACCAAATAAAATATATACTACAAATTTAAAAGGTAGGCTATTATTTATTGTAAATAAAATAAAATAACTTGAAATGTAGTAATATTCATAAAATATGTGTAAAATACTCAAAATATGCATAATATGCAGAAACAAATGTTCTACACATGGATCTTTTTTTTTTGTATGAAAAGTGCTAAAAAATAGGTTTGTCATGGTATCAGTAGCTCATTCCAAAAATGCATATAAATCCTAACATTCCTAAACCAAACACACCTGTTTACAAAACACTTTTAAGAAAATAAGTGTAATTAAAAACAGAGATATATGCAGTGTGCAGATGATAATAATAAGCATAAAATATGTTTTTCACAAAAATGATAAGTTTGATGAAAACGAACATATGTAGAAAATCATATCTTGCATTGTACGTTTGGTTGCCTGTTTCACCCAACGCTGGATCATTATGTTGGCAAGTTATAACTACAATATTGTCGGGAATAAAATTAATTTAATTCATCTTCCTATAGTTAAATATTTATTATTAAATTGTAAATAAAACTTTGCCTCTTTAAAATCCAATATCACATGTTTTAATTTTAACTTTGTTTCATCAGTAGCTTTTCTAAAAAACAAAATACTCTATGTATTTGGAGATGCAGCAGATCTATATTTCTCATGCACAAACTGTCATCATGTTCTTATTAGTAAAATAAACTGGCTAATTGGCCTACAGAAAAAATAATCCCTTAGCATAGGTACTCAGGTTTTAAACTGGTGCTACCTACATTGTTAAATATTAGATATCGTTGAGCTATGGCAATGTATTTTTTGTTACATTATATATCAATATTAATTAATCATATTTATCAATGAATTTGATTAGTAAAGTTAACTGCAATGTGATATTCATTTTACTGAAATTCAATTAAACTGGCATGGTTTAGCACGCAACTTGTTGAAATGTGTATAAACATTGCACTAGGTTCTACCAATGTAAAAGTCTAATACTGTAAAATAGATTAAGTAATTATTGGTTGTTGTTACCATTCTGGTTGCTAAAATTTCCCAATTCGAGCATCTTAAATTTTACCCTACAGTTTTGAAAGTTGATAAAACGCCTCCATCCATTTAGTTTTAAATTGTGTTGTCCCCCACACCCCTCCCCCCGTCCATCCGTTCCACTACATCTTAACTATCCACTTAGGCTATATAAAGTTCAATAACTTAGAGAAAATGTATCCATATTGGAATAGAGGGGGAGTGAGGAACCATTAGCAAAAACCACCCTCACTCCATGAGTTATCTTTGAGGAACCAAAAATACAATGAATCCACTAGGTAAACTAGCTTAATTTATTTGATTCCTATTTTTTTTTTTGACAAATAATCATAATAGTTATATTAGAAAATATTTTTTTTTTCCATTGATTTAATCCCATCACTCAATGACAACAGCTGAAGCCGCGATGCCCTAGGTGGCCGTCTTGTTTGCCTTAGGAAGAGCTGCCACTGAATTGAACTTTAAATATTTTTTGACAGCTGTTTTAAGGTTCTGGGTAAAAGTTTATAAAAACTCATCTCGCAAAATGTAGGTATATTTATGAATGACTCAATAACCATTCTCAGGTGTGTGCTGGCTGCATGCTGGTTCCTCTCAGCAGCCAAGAAGTGGTCGTGCGAGTCACTTCATGCGGTGGACCACTACTTTCACCTGGCAGCATGGCTGGGCCCTGCCGTTTTGGGTGTTGCTGCACTGGGTCTGCATCACGTCACAGGAGATGAGCTCACGGGGCTGTGTCAAGTGGCTGAGGACTCTGCTCTCCCGTACCTTGTGGTGCCTCAAGGAGCTTTGCTGTTGCTGGGAGGGGTGTTCGCCACTCTGGCAGGCTCTGCTCTTGTTCAAGTCAGTGACTACTTTTTTTACAGGATTATACAGGATAAAATATGTTTAAATTGTTTAAAAAAACACCAGGGTAAGGGAAAATTACCTAGTTATTTTGTAATGTTTATTAATTTGAAAGTGTATCCTTTTTCAAGCACAATTGTCACCCACCTTGAAAAACGAGGGAAGTTTTAGTGACTGAAAAAACATGAAAAACACAGAGAATTTTGCAAAAAATTAAAATAATACTGTAATATTTGTTAATCTGGTTCACTTAAGTGTAATCTTTAAATAGAGGGCCTTTATATAGAATAAAGACAAAATTAGATGCTGGTTAAACCACATTTCTTATTCTTCCTTGAATATTGGGTTGTATAATGAACATGGACATTGGTAAATATTCTGGTGCGTTGCTTGCGTTGCGCTGCCAAGAGACGCAGTCACTTTAAAAACAAACTAAAAAAACAAACTATTTATCAATTCTTACTAATTGTTTGTATTGAATTTTAATGACAAATTTTATTGAGTAAGTCTGAGTGTGCCCGTAATTCTCACTTTACATAATTCTGGAAGATCAACAATGGCTTAAAATGTTCAACTGTTCCATTTGTTGTCCATCCCAATTGATTACATATACTTTCTTCAGCCAAACGTAAAAGTATTTGTTTTGTTTATACAAACTATTACTAACCTTGTCATATTCACAAGCACCATGTAAAATATAATTTCCCAAATTAATAATATAAAAAATAAACTCTTTAGTTTAATACATTGTAACCATTTAGATATATTTATACTTATGTCATTATGTCTTCTTAAGTTGCAAATAATCCTTGGGATGAAACATCTATAATTAATCATCAACTGTTTCCAGCTTGTGATTGGGACCGTTAAGTAAAATACCTCCATCTTCCACTATCCTTCTACCATTAATTATTCTTTAATTGCCTTCATTCCTTCACTTGTATACTTCTTTATATGTTCCTCCCATCTCTTTCTTGAGCTCCCTTGCAGTATTTTTCATACATCATCTCCATCATTCTTTTTGATATTCTCTCCCCTTTTCCAGTCTTGTCATATGGCCATATCATCGCAGCCTTACTTCCTCTATTATCTCATATAATCCCTTTACCCCTACTATTTTCCTCATAATCTCATTTCTCCTCTTGACAGCTAACATTCTCCTCATAACCTTCATTCTCATGACCTCCACTTTCTTTGTCTTTCTTACATTCACTGTTGATGTTTCTGCAGCATATGTGACAGTTGGTTCAAAGTACACCCTGTACAACACTTCTTTACACTTCAAGGGCACTTCTCTTCTCCATAGCAGGTCTCTTAAACACCTATAGAACAACTCGCCCTGCTGCCCTTTTTATTAGATCCTCTCAACTCTCACTCTTCACCTCAATCATGCTATCAATATAGTTTACACTCTGTATCTTTCTTGATCAACATCAATCATATAGCTGAAATGGTCTACAAATTAAAACGATAGTTGGTACTATTGTCATCCTAGTTAGTGGTGGTAGAACCTTATTTGTATAGGGGAGTGGATTAGAAAAAACAATGGATTTTAAGGGGCAAGCAAAAAGGGAGGTATCATTTCCAAAAAAGGATGCCTCTGGAAGCTCTACAGAGTATTACTCATCTCAATATCTTTTGAAAATTTAAAACCTCAAAAACTATTATGAGTAGTCCTTTGGTAAATTTGTGAAATTTGGAAGTCTATACAATTTATTTGGAGCTTGGTATAAGGCCATCTTTCAGATTCATATTATGGAATATCAAATGGGAGTGAAATAAATTTAGAAGGGGTGAATTTATTCACGTGTCCTTCCCATTTTATTTGCCACTAATTTTAGTGTTGCTGAGTCCTGTTTTCATAAAAGATCCAAATTGGGTGACTGTGTCGAAATCTTTACTGCTGAGCCACCAATCCTGGATTTAACTATTAGTGAAGTCAAAAAAGTTATTACGAAGTTAAAGAACCAGAACAGGTATAGATTCATTTCCAGCAGAGTTAATAAATGGTGGTGAAATGTTAGTAATAGGGATTTATAAATTGCTGTTTTCCATATGGAACCATAAGGTATTACCACAAGAATGGGAGGAAAGCAATATAATACCTCTTTTAAAAGGGTGATAAAACAGATTGTAATAATGAAATTATTGAGGTATCTCTACTATCAAAATGCCATAACATTTTATCTAATATACTTATAATGAGTTTGTTGCAGGGGAAATAATTAGGGATCGTAAGTGTGAACTTAGACAAAATAGATCCAACAACAGATCAGATTTTTACTATTATAATAAGAAAAAAAGTGGGAATACAACATGAAGGTTCATCACTTATACATATATTTTTAAAATGATTACAATACTGTTAAAAGAAATAAATTATATTAAATTTCAGTCAAGTTTGGAATACCCAAAAAATTCATCCAACTAATTGAGGAATGTTTGACTGATACGCGTGGCAGGGTACAGGTTAGATGTTACTTATCAGATACTTTTGAAATACATAATAGTTCAAAACAAGAAAATGCACTTTCCCCATTTATTTTTAATCTAGTCCTAGAGTATGATAGTAGGGTAATTCAAGAAAGTAGGAAAGGATTTACACTAAACAGTACAATGCAGCTTTTAGGATACACAGATGATTTAACTTTGTTGGGCAATAGTAGTGAAAGTGTGGCAAGAAATGCAGAAATTGTATTAGAGGCTAGTGAGGAAATATGCTTAGAAGTAAACACTAAAAGACTACGCATATGGTCACACATAGAACACAGATTGGGGACAGTAATTGAGAGATTGTTTCAAACAACATGTATCATTTGACAGGGTTAATGAGTTTAAATATTTAGGAACAATTTTAACTAGCAATAATGATATTAGATTGGGAATTAGGAAAAGAATTCAATCCGGAAATGCACGCTATTACCTGGTCAGTAAGCTGTTGACATCTTGCTGGTTTTCAAGGAATGTAAAACTCAGAACAAACAAAACAACAGTTTTACGTACTATTTGTTCTATATGGGCGTGAAATGTGGTCTCTTACATGACAAAAAAACAAATCTATGGTGTTTGAAAACAATGTGCTAAGGAAGATATTTGGTTCTAAAAGAGATGAGGCTACTGGGGAGTGGAGTAGGTCACATAATGATGAGTTACATACCCTATACTCATAAAAGACATTGTTAGGATAATCAAGTCTCGTAGATTATAGTATACAGGACATGCGGAACAATTAGAAGATTCTAGAACCCTGTTCTGAGTACTGAATGGCAAACCCAATGGGAAGAGACCTACACGCAGATGGGAGGATAACATTAGAATGGACCTACACGATATAGGGTCTAGTGAGGTGGACTGGATAGAACTAGCTCAAGATAGAGATATGTGGCATACTTTAGTAAGTGCTGTAATGAACTTTCAAGTCTCTAATGCCATAGAGTAAGTAAGAATAAAAAAACAAATAGTAGGCTACTTCACTTTTATATAGTATTATGAATAAGTTACATTACAACATAATTTCACTGGTGTGTATGTATATATATATACAACATAATTTCACTGGTGTGTATATATATA
>CABFVX010003939.1:16886-40432 GCA_902151425.1 Timema shepardi | reverse complement strand
TTTTTTTTTTGATAATGGCTTACTTTTGGTTAATTCACGGTAATTTTTTGTCATTCTTGTTCGGCAAGTTTTGCTTGTTGTTAAAAGTGAAATATAAAATAATAAATCATTACATTGCTACACTGCTAATCAGAATAAATCTTAATTTTCTCTTGAATAAAATGTTCTGATGAACATTTAAATCAGGGGTGGGAAAACTTGTTTTGAGGGCTATTAATTATAAGATTATACCTTACATTGGTCAGATCAAAAATTCAAATAATTTCCTGTGTCAAGTATGACTACAAACTTTGTACTCATAATTCCGTGTTTATTCAAATTAAGTCCACTATTGAATCATTTTATATCTTATCTATCTGGGAAAACTCATTAGCGTTTCTGAAAATAGTGAAATTTCTCTTTGAGTTTAGTGAATTACAGTTACCTCCCGATTATCCACAGTAATGGAGGGAATGAGGCCTTGGATAACCCAAAACTGCCGGTAATCTGCATATTTAGTAAAGAAAGAAATTGTAGCACATTTAATTCAAACTAGTACCTATGTGGTTAGGTCTATGAACACATCGTTGTATTTCACACACTAAGATCATAAAAAACACTTTAAATCACTCTAAATGAACACATGAATTAAAAAATTTGTATTAATATTCTGTTTCTTTGTGCAGCTGCTTTCTTTTACCTTATCCCACTATGTATTTTCTGTAACATCAGCTTGTCAGATAGGAGCATGTTATCTTTCTGCTTCAGATAATAAAGCAGGTACAACCTCGAAAGGCCTCCTCCACCCTTGCATAAAATGTTTGCTTTCGGCCATTATCTCTTCGCTGGGGACTTACTGAGTACAACAATCAGTAGCTCCGACTTCTCCATCAATGCGGCGTTTTTCAAAAACTTATTCCCTGTTGTTGTGGTCTGTTTCAAGTAAATAATTTGTAAGGGTGTGCGTGTACTCAAGAACTTGAGCTGAATTTTAGTAGTTGTTTGAACTCTACTTGAAAGTCTTCTAGTTTTCTTAAATTTTTTTTGGTATAATTGATTTTGTTCAATTTTAAAATATATTTTATAACAAAAAGTCCCACAATCTTTCTTTTTTATTTCGTTAAAAATAAATGTATGTTATAACTTAACTTGTATAGCTATATTAAATTTATTTAAAAATCTGTCTTTGCATCATCACAACATTTTTCAGAAAAATTTTATCATTCTTAAATTGTATGTTTGAGACAATAGTTTATGATTGAATTTATTACTTAAATTAAATTTGAAAGACTTGGGGTAAAAATATTGTTCTATATTACTCAAACTCCACTTGAGCTTGATGCTTTAATTCAAACCGGATTTTAATTATATCTAAAGTGAAAAACACTAATCACACACCCCTTTAATTCAAACTGGATTTTAATTCTATTCAAAGTGAATAAAACTACTCACCCACCCTTAAAAATTGATAAACCATTAAGGGATATAAAAAATAGTCCTGCACACTTGAGTTTTCCCATTATATAAACGCTATTAAAATTGAACATAAAAGATACTCAACCTAACTGGAGGTCTTCCTGTAACTTGCGACCGATTGCAGGAGCTGAAGGGAACAGTCTTAGAGTCTCTTGTATACATCGTTCCAGGTATTTCATGTTCCGTAGGTCTTGTAATGTGGGTTCTCGGTCACTGTGGCCGAATATCTCCTCCAGCTCTTGCCACGCACTGTCCTTCAATCACAAACATGGGAATAGCTAAAATGCTCCACCAAGATGAACAGCTTGAGAACATGGATAGGGCTTGATAGGACTGTACTCTTATAGTAAGAACAAGTTGAGAACAACATCTGACAGCTACAAAAGCTATTAAAACTACTTTCACATGTTAACTCAGATTATCTGCAGTTTCCACTTTAGACAAATAGTTTTAATGCCAAAAATTAGTAGCTTACTAGTAATATAGTAAAATTTGATCAATATTGACTGTGAAAAAAAGAAACCTTATATTATCCCAAAAATCTTTTCAACTGCATTCTCTCTCACTTTAAAGTAAAGGCCTCTCAGAGTAAACTAGTTGTTTCTATTTTGTTGAAATTCAAGTAATTTTGAAGTCCCCACTGGGCAATATAGGGCTTGTCCTCACGGCTAAATCTTAGCTCCCCTATGTTATGAGGACTGCTAGGGGCCATTCCCCTTCCGCCTACAGATGAAATCATATGCCGATGATTTTTATGAGCCTATTGTCTCTGTCTACCATGCCTTCAATTTTAGTTCAGTCTAAAGGCTAAATAATCATATAATTGGGTGGAATAATTAATTCAGTTTGTATTACTTAACTGCTATGCAGTATAGGGTTAATTCATTTCTTTTCCCATAAATTACTTTGGAATATATCTAAACTGTTTCTTTCACCAAATTTATGTGTGCATTTGTTGAAGGAGTACCTTTGAATAATTTAAATTCAATCAAAATTTGAACAGTTTACTTTATGCCTTTAGGCCTAATTGTTTCATAGTCACCATGAAAAGCTGAGATAAGTTTAGGGACTACTTTGCATTTTGAGCAATGCATGTAGTTGGTAAAATTGATACCAAGTGTGAAGGGACAAATAAAGTCTTAACAGGTTGTGGCACTGTCTGGTATCCCTCCAAGAGCCACTAAAGGTAATTACAGAACTATAAACAGAACAGGGCACTGATACAAATAATTTTTAGTTCCACATTCCATCACTAAAGAGTTCTACATGTTTTCCCCGCTTGTTATACCTATTTAAATGCTCTCAAACATTTAGAGTCTTATCTAAGCTGGGTCTCTAGATATTCAATATAAAAACATAAAATTTTGTGCTATATTTACATATATATTTTTCTCACTCTCAAAACCTGACAAGGGGTTGTATCAACAATAACTTCAACTCAAGATTTTCGTTAATGAACTAGCTGTTTCTGGTCATTAAATGAGCCGAACTTAATCTTGCTAGTAAGTGAAAATCTAAAGTTTAAGTTTTCTATACCGTTAGTTGGATGAGTTAAATTAATATTTATCTCTACCTGCCACTTCCTTTTCTTGCAGCGCTGATCGAGTTGCGGAGTAGCTAGAACTTGAAGGGGTAATTGGTCAACTTTCAATGGCAGCTTACGTGTTGCGAGTATTGAGGTGACAAAGTGGTAATAAATGCTATAGTGTAACCAGTGGTTGGGATGCCTAAAAAAGGTGGCTACACTAATAATAATAAATAGTAATCAGAGAGCCAGAGATTACACAAGTAATCATATGGGCCAAGTTGCCAAAATCTCACTAGATCAATTTGCTAATGAACAAGGTCTTGGTTGAAATATTGGAGGAGTGCCCGGTGTTAGTTTTCCACATCTTATTTATCACTGATTTTCCCATCCCATCTACAAACTAATGTGGGTTCACTTCCTCTAAATCAGTCTTTCTAGTCCTAATCCTTTGGATTAAACTATTATTAACCATTGTGTTGAATACAATAATTGAATAAAAAATCCACATTTGTGTGATCATTAAATTAGCTGCACCTCTAAAATCTAAATAGGACAATTAACTCATCATTTAAATAAATAAAAACACATTAAATCTATTACAGTAAAAATAGATTGATAATTAGCATTCAACTTTTCAATTTCCATTTATTTGTTTATTTTGTACAACATAGCTCAAAAGTTTGTTATTTACTTTAGTAAATATTTCATAATATGCATTAATACTTCAAATATATTTATTTTTAAAGTATATCTTTATGTTTTATTGATTATTTGGCCTACTATTGTATATCATAAAGTGGAAGTGCTTCAATGTGGTTTCTCCAGAAATAATAGTGTGTAAAGTATCCTCACCTGGAAGTTTGTATGCAGAGCCAACATCATCAGACAGAAGCTCGAGGCGAGCGCCGAGGTTTCGTGACCCTGGGAACACAAGAATTCACAACTCCCTCAGATGTTAGTACAATACTCTGCGCTACTGAAGTTAATGGAATGTATACTAGGTAATGAAATAGTTTTTGTTATTATTCCTAGACACAAGACAAACTCATTTAGTTTTTATAAGGCTGGATGATGCACACTGCATCAAACATTATGTGTTAACTCAAAATGGAACAACAAATTTCTGTGTTATAATGTGTGGAGCTCTCTTGATTGCTTTTTTCCAAATGGAATGTGTGCACAATACATGAAACAAAATTGAACAAAATTAAAACACATTTACACATATCAACCTTCTTCCTCGCTCTCATGTTTTATGGAACAAAATGCATGGAACATTTTGCATTGCTCATGCGTCACCATATTGTTAATTATAAATCTTCTTGGCAAACAGACTGTTGGGCAGGAGCATGGAGTGTGTTGGTTAAATTTGAGGTTAGTTTGTTGCTGATTTTAGTTTTGCTAGTTTTTTTTATTAGCAACATGTATCTTCTAAAGCAGAAGGGAAATGATGTGGGCTTACCTACTGCCGAGCTAGATGTAGAAAAACTGTTAATATTTGTAAAGGAGAGGCCTGAATTGGACACTTTTAATCTTAAGGAATAACACAACAAAGTTTTAATCCATCTGTTTTTTAAACATTGGGAGAACCCAGGTACTAATATCGGTCCTCTTCTTCATACAGCATCACTACTTCCTCATCAATTTATTCTACCTGACGAACGCAGAAAGTATGAAACAAGATAATGTTTTATTTTAGTTTGTTCTATCATGTTCCAAGATCAAAACTAACTTCACAAAAATTTGTTCCATGACACAAAAACATTTTTGTTCTATCGTGTGTTAACACATAATGTTCGAAGCAGTGTGCATCCAGCCTAATAGAGATGGGTCTAATTCACTTTTTTTTCAAATGCAAATTTTTATTTTACAACCATATCTTATAAATCAAGATAAGCATATCAGGTTGTTAACCTTTCCACATAGAAAGAGTTTCTTTACACACATTTCATTATATTTGTAAGAAAGTACAGGAAAGGTGGATATGAACAAACCAAATATGGCTTTTACAATGAAAAGAAAAACACAGTTTACACTTTACATTGCTGCCACTGGGCAAAGAGGTAATGGCTACCTTTTGAAGAAAATCAATCATGACCGCCCACTCCGGCAATCTTGGTTTCATTCTATCAGAACTCATAGGGAAGAGTGTGGAACACACAACACAACTTCTTAAAAGAGGAAACCAAAAAACACAAAAGGGAAAAAAAGGAATCTTGTAAAGAATGATAGGAAACTTAGATAATAACATGTAAGAAGAATAACATAAAGGACATACAAACATAGGTCAATAGATTGAGCGGTAACAATCAATTTTCTTCAAAAGCCAGCCATTACCTCATTGTCTGATGGCAGGTTGTAAAGTGTGAACTGTGTTCTTCTTTTCATTCTGAAAGCCATATTTTTTTTCTTCATTTATATGTTTCTATTCACCTTTCCTCTACCTTCTTCCAATATAATACAATTACCTCATACATCAAAAATAGGTTTTCCTTTGAAAGATATATTATTTACATACATTTTGATTTTGTTCACATTAATGCTTAATTTTCTTTAGAAAATAGATATTCAGCTCTTGTATAACATGATTTGTTATAATACATTATTTAATATGCATTCACATTCAGTTAAAGGGTAAGTTAATGTTCTGGTCCAGTTGTTGGGTTTGTCCTGTAATAAAGTTGAGCTAAGCCAGTAGTACAGTCATAATAGCATTTAAAATATTCAAATTTAGAATTTAAAAAGATAAAAGAATTAATATTAAAAGCTTGATATTTAATATCTAGTATCCTTGAGGTTCCAAAGCATCCATCCCTAGTTTATGAGGTTTATTCCCATGTCCAGTGAACCACTTTTCAACTATTTGAATATGATTAATACCTTAGAACATAATATTTGTTTAACAATCATGCAATGCTATATAGTAGTGTATTATTACTCACCGCTATCAGGAAGGTGTTGACTTCATAAATTATGTCGTCCTCCGTGAATCCTTCATCCTCCAACTCCAGGAGACGGTCAATGAACACCGCATCTCTCTTTCCACCTGCACAATACATGAACCTGGCATTTACATAAATAGGGCGGGACTGGTGAGTTGATAGTGGGGCAACTAGGAATCTATTACTTGATCAGGCACTTTATTTTAAGCCCCCTTACACCATCATTCTCAGTAAAAAATTAATACATTTCCTTAAAATAAATTCTCCTCATCCTCTTTGCTTAAGCTAGTTTGAGTAGCTGGTAGCCACTATTGACACTACAATATAACACCTAAAAAAACTCTTACTGTTGTCCTCTCCATTGTAGCTATCATCTCCTTTGTTGTCGCTGCTTCTCGCCCGCAAGAAGTTCCTCCTGTCGCTAATAATCTGAAACGAAGCCCTTTCATATGTTATGAACATGGTGAGAACAGGAAAAGCTTCCATCCAAGCATGTAACCAAGCGGATAGCTCACATCATAACACAAAGTGTCAACTATTGATTCATTTAACTAAAATTAAAACGCACCTTTTAGAAATACTTTATTAAAAATAAATATACTGTGTGTCGGTTTTGCAGGTGACTATTTTCACGGCTTGTGATGCCATGATTGAATGAAAATCAAGTTAATATTTTATACAACATTATTATAGGTTCTGAAACTAAATCCTAGATAAACTATGAAACTGCTTACATCTACAACAATATTCGAGAGCTTGGAGGAATTAAGGAAGCCACAAAACACTTCTCTTAGTCTAATTTTTATCCAAGTGTTTACTGTTTATAGCTTACAAACTATTGTAAGATCTTGAATTATTGCTCATGTAATGGGTAGCTTAGAATCTTAATAATGTTTGTACCAGGAATTGCCTTGGGGTATGGTTTTCTGCATTTATGTTTATTTGAAGGTATGTAAATCAATATAAATGAAATAACTTTTCCATTTAAGAAATTGCTGAAGTAGAGATTAAACAAAGTGTATATCATTAATTTATACAATTTGATTTTTGTATCTTAAAATATTCTCGGAAATTCTATCCAATATCTTAGCTACTAAACTAAGGGTCTCCTGGGTTCTATTCCCAGCAGAGGCGAAAATGTATTTCCGAGGAAGTGGGTGTTTTGTTCATTATATAATCAAGTTAGTTTGTAAGTTGTGTGCTGAAAAAAAAGTTAGTAAAAAAAAACTTTTTGTGCAAAATTGATATAAATCTGACCATTTTCACAACTAACTGTGTAAATAGTATTCTAACTTAAGATAGTAACACTCATCACTAAACACTGATGTGTTTTATTTCAGGCAGCGTCTGGAGTGTAACAAGAGTCTTGTGGACCTTTATTCCACGCCTTTAACCACTCGACCACAAAAGAGAGGGTTGTACAAGTAAGTCACCTGTCTGGCAAGTGAGCAGATGTAGTCATAATGAGCTTCCAGCTCTTTAGCCTCCGTGGTGAACTTGAAGAGGGTGTCCAGCATGAACCAAGGATTCAAAACCCTGTTCATCATGATCTTCATTGCTCTATGACAACAGAGTTTCAGTGTTAGATGATCTAAACATGAATTACAAACTAGCAGGAACAAAGAAATAAAGCATCCATCATGGATAGCAATTTTCTAATATTGTTCCTGCTTATTCGAAAGTATAATTATGTTTACTCAATTTATATTATCTTTGATTATTTTACAACTTTTACTAAAGATGAGTTGACTCCACTTTTTCTTAATCTAAAGTTTATAAAACATGTCAAACATAATAGATTAATTTTCCCACATTGTTGTGATTTTTTTCCTTGTTAATACTGATGTTGTTCATATTAATTCTTAAGCTACAACTAAATGTTAAATATTTTTGTTACAGTACATTCAATAATCAGGTTCAGTATTTAACTTTATTTTCTCGAGTGTTAGGTCCTCAAGTAAACCTAATTTTGGCGGTAACATTCCCTAATTGAGGTTACGGGTGCTGACTATGACTTAGCTCATCATCACCAACCCTCACAATCCCAGCCCACCAGGCTGAGAGCCAAATGGCCAAACCCTGTTCCAAGCCCGTTGGTTTTGGCCCTGATCTGTCTCCTGTCTCTTGTCTACACCTCACCTAGCTTCCTCTGAGGTTCAACCTAACCTCCACTAGGTTACTCAAGCCTCGGGGTACACCACTTGGTGGTGAGATTAGGATTAAGTAGGAGAGGTTAAGCGGGACCCACTGGATAGGCTCCTTCTTTTGCACTTCAGTGCCCTAATTTTACCCCAAAATGTGAAAGATGGAGGCATTTTACTAAACAGACCCAGCCACAGGCTGGAAACAGTTGTTGATTAATATTACATTCATTAATTATCATAACATTCATACATTCGGTTAAGTTGTAAATTAATAATTTGGGGCCATGTTGTTAAATTGTTCTTAGTTGGGTTTAACAACTAATATTCAGCATAATAGCTCTGAAACAAATTATGATTCAAAATTTGATGGAAAAAAAATTATTATTTTTGATTCCTACTATCTCCAAAGATAGGGGTGGATTTAATTAAAACAACACTGTTTTAAGAATATGTGAATTGCGAAAGTCTAACTAATAATTACACTACATTAGTTTCCTCTTGTGTCTCTCTTTTGAATAAAAATCATAGCTATAAAAAATAATTTTCCTCTTAAAGATGGATCTCCCATTAGCTTGTCCTACTGGTCATTATTTTAATCCCAATCTCCCCTGTCACCAACAAACCAAACAAAATGAGACTGATGCCTTTGTCACGGTTCACACCGGCTTGAGTTGCTACAGAATTGAACAGATGAGATGTTGACATTTCATTAAGTAGCGAAGTTAACTTACTTTCCGAATGAAGTCGTGTACTCTCTGTGCAACCCTTGTTGCTGAAGATTGATAGGTGTTCCCATAGCTGTCTCTAGAATAAACACAACTGTAATATTCACACTTAAAATGGTCTAAAATTATGTATCTTTCAATCTAATTTGTTATATACACTTACATGAGCACACAAACTAGACATCAAACTCATTTAGTCTGATTTGCTGGAAGCACAAAGTCAAGGTTTGAACCCTGGTGAATGTACTAAGGGTGAGTTTTCCTAAATGGTTTCCCACTCTCCCTCCACACAAATGCAGATACATTCCTTCTTAATTCTACTTTTCTCATCATATAATTAAATGAAAATTCCCTGTACAAGATTAAAAAAGCAGTGAGGACATTTTTTTTATACTATTGGAAATAAAATTTAGAAATCTTGTATATTTCCGAGAAGTTCTCCTATAATACGATAGTTGCATTCTAGAAAAATATTGCGTTATAAAAAATCACGTTATGGAAAACATTAGTTAAATGGGAAAATAAAGGTTAGGGGGAAGTAGATACTGACCAGATCCAACAAAAATTATTTTCCTTTCATATTTTGACATTATATAATTCATTTTGGCTATATATTATCTACACCCTGTTGTTTATAAAGATTAATGTCAAAAAGATAAATAATAAGCATTAGAATGCAGAAATAATACATACCTTGATTACATAGAACCAAATAAACCCTAAAGAGGAATACAATTATGTAGGCTATTTAAGATTACAGCACTAGTGGTGGAGAAACAAGGTATTAATGCGGCAAATTACTGATACCAACATTCGAGCATGTGATCTATGCGATAGCAGTTGTGAAAGAGCAACGCAACAAATTCTAGGAATCACAGTGGCCCGCTTTTGAAAATCACATAATAGCTGTCTCGAGTTCGCATTATAAAAAAAACTATCATCTCACTGATCACATTATATCCAAATTTCATAATAAAAACACATGTTATATGAGAACTACCTGTCCTTAGTTAAAGTTTATACTAAAGCAATAATGAAGCAACATTTACTATATAATTAAGGCTTTGATGTTTATGACCTTAAAAATCGTGAAATATGCTTACAAATATGCCCTTAAAAATACCAATATATGACCTAAAATGTATATTAATGATAATGAATATTATTAAAAAATATTCCTCAAATCAAGGAAGTAGCTTGGAATAAAAAAAATTAGTCAACAAATCTTTAATTATATTGATTATCTTCACTTCACATACATTACAGAGCAATATTGATCCATCAATACTAAAGTACTCTTCAACAAATTCTTTCACAAAACCTTTCAACTTCACTATTTAATTCACAAACTTTCGGCATGCTTAAAATCTGGACAGATAAAATTTACACTGAACAGGTTTCGTATCCCACTGAATAAGTAGGTCACACGCTAACAACTAAATCACAGAAACATTCTAAAGATAACCAGGGAAACATTTACAAGCAGAACAAGTATTCAGTGGGGAAGGGAGGGACAGTTCTACGAAGCAGTTTGTGACACCCCCTATTCCCAGATAAGGCTTCTCCTGTTCTTACTACCTGGGTTTCTCCAGAAAAGGTCTCTCTTTAACAGATAAAGAGTTGTCAGGAATAGTGAATCTGTTTTAAGCAAGCAAAACCATAAATGATTCTTACCTACAAGTAATCTGGTTATAAGATATTTACGCGAGAAAAACACTAATATGAAATGTGACATACATAATTGTGTTTCATATACATTAGAAATATACAGTTATTAAAGTAATTTTGATCCAAATACGAGTTTATTCCCCAAAAATGGTGCAAATATGACCTAATATTTGAAAACTGCTCAAAATATGCACTTATATGGAAAAAAAGTGTATATTTAGAGTGAATATAACATAGAATATGTTTTTAGTTCATTAAGCATTAAATTTGAGGTGAAACTAAAACTATGATATGTCATAAATATCCGAGGCCTACTTATAATTCATTCAATGCATCTATAAACATTGACTTTATTATTAATATATATTTCAAGCTATTTTTACAAGACTAAAAGTAACTAGAATATCAAAAAGTTTTCAATTACATAGTGAAAAGCCTTGAAGCAAAGATTATCCAATGCAGCAGAAAAGTTCATCTATAGAATATAATTAATATAATTATTTTTATATTCAACTTTAAACAGTGTGTTTTTAATGTTAGCAATTCATAGCATGTCATTTTATATTAATTACAAACTTCATATAAATTTAAATTGAATAACATAAGCATAGGACATTTGTTAAATTTTTTGAAATCCTATAAAAAAAAGTCTAGGTAAAATGAAGTAAAGTTAGAAAGACATAGAATGCAATTTTTAAAAAAAAGGCTTATTAGTCAAATTTTTTTAGGGTTCCAGGTTTCTTAAAAATAACTTAATTTTAGTTATTAGTTCTGGTTTGACTCCCTGGCTAGGACTCAATTTAAACTATTGTTTAATAATATATATTATCCTTTATTATATCTGTATTTAAAATTTATAACTCCAAGAAGTCCTGCACTTATTTAGATTTGAGTTACATGGATATATGGACATGTGGTTACGGTACCGGTACTTCCACTTTAAACAAAGTCTGAGAACATAGTATACAAGTATATATATATATATATATATATATATATTAGGGATGGAACCTAGAATCCTCGAAAACTCAAATCCTTAAGGTATATCCTTGAATACTTGAGTCCTTAAGGATATTCATGAGTCAAGGATTTGAGAAAATATCGAATTCAAGACATATATAATTATTTTCAAATTTTGAATTATAATTTGTTTTATAGTCTTAAGGCAGCTTATTGGTGGTTCAGATGGATTAAAATAATAAGACAAACTTAACCAGACCCTAGACCATTAATTTAGCAGTGAATATATGAACAATGAATTAATTTTTGCGAAAAATGTTAACAATCAGTTACTATTTCTATTTTTTATTATTCTGGTATATTCTTATTTCCTCTTATGTTCATAATTATTTTCCAAGATTCGGATTCAAATTTGAGATTCGAGATTTGTAGATAAAATAAAGATTAAAATTAAAGAAAGCTTTATATATATATGTGTGTGTGTGTTTTCTTACAATAGCTTATGTTTTTTATGTTTAGGTAGATAATTGATAAGATACTGAATATCAACTCTTTCTTTCATAAGCATAACTTGTTTAGTTTTAATTATTCTTTGAAATGAACACATATGTCCAAAATACATCATGTCTAAGCAGAATCTAGCTTACACAGTTTTTAAATTTGTGTGGAAACCTTAGGCACAAAGTTGCAGTATAAGTGAAGAATTTACTGTACTCACTCACTGACTTAACCAACTTGTGTAACATATCAAACATTATTTTGCATGGATTAAAAAGCCAAGTTATTATAGTTGCTAAGTATTGCTATAGCTGCATATAAATATCAAGGTATAGGTTCAATTTGTATATCCAGGCGTCATTTTCAATAAAGAATACTATTTTTTATTTTCATGTGCCCAAGTGTAACACAATTGAATATATCTGAGATGCCCTAACATGTTTTACCTGCAATTATATCCAGAGTACATGAGAAAGTGTAAGTGCTGATTTCAATGGACTCGCCCAATTCGGTATGTTTCCTCATATTTGCAACCATGATGTGGGTGTTACGTATAAACACTGGAATAAAGTCCTTCACGACATTGGTGTGAAAAGTTGGGGCTATCAGTTTCCGATTCCTCTTCCACTTGGGCCCTGAAAGGCAATATATAACAGCAAATACATATATACATTAAAAAAAAAGTCCATGTTTTTAGTGTGGCAGTTATTTGTGTACTTGCAATCATACCATTAGCCTTCACACGGAAATCAAATTCAAAAAGGAAACTTAAAAAAAAATCAGCTTATTTTAATCTTATATAATACTTGAGTTTCTATTAATAGCACATTAATGAGGTACAATTTTTGTAGAGTTGTATCCACATCGATAAAATGACTTCCAACATTTTGATTGCCATTACAACAGCCATGCTCATCACAACAACCTTTGGAAGTCATCTAGTGAGATTATTTTTATTGCAAATTATGCCGGCTTCGAAAGCTTACAAATAACTTATTCTGCATATTTCATTTTTCATTTTGCATACTTGTATTATTTTGTTGGTTTTTGGGATATTTGTGTGCCTAGCACATAAATATCTACTCTGACCATAAATTCAAAGAATAGTTGAAATAAAAATTAGTTAATATGTATTTAATTAATTTACCTGAACTTGTGATGAGACCATCTCCCAGATACCGGCGGCCCATTGAATATATAGTACTCTTATACGTCTCATCCCGATTACTCAGCACGATCTGCACAACACATATTTTTATTTAGTTATTTGACAACGCTAAGATTAGTAACAATAAATAACCCACTTTGGTGACTGCATAGTCTAAGGGGCTACACTTGTAATAGACTAGACTGCCGATGACGGGAAAATTTTGGTTTGATCCTGGTCAGGTGTATTGATGTTGATTTTTCTTAAATGGTTTCCCACTCTTTCCACACAAATGTGGGTACACTTCCTCTAAATTCAACCTTCCTCATTTTTAACCCATTAGCATAACTAGTACACTCCATCCAGATTAAAAGGTAGCAACTTATTGACTCAGCCTGTGCAGTATGCTATACCACCACACATGACTGCAAAATAATTTGCATAGCTACGTCCCAGGCCAAAGTGAAAGAAAGCCTTAAGTGCTTAAATTATTTCTTGATTGTTGGGAAGGAGTGATGGGGGAGAGGTTATATCTTTTTGCGATGTCCAAATGGTTTGATCTACTAAATTAATTCCTTTTGTTCTCTTCCTAATAAACTCACTTATTCTTTACATACCTAGTTAATTAATTTTGTTTGTTCTCATTAATATATGGGGTGGCTTTTTTTAAGCTGTTAAAGATTTAACCATGCCACATGTTATTTTGGCAGCAGTGCTACCCACATTTATTGGTTTTAAATGGTAACATAAAGCAAGTCTCCCCATTTCCAGATTATTAATTACTGTGAATAGCTAATCATTAATTTATTATATTCCATACATTTAAAGCAAATAACAAATTAACTATAAAAGATTCTTACTTTAATTGTAAGAAGATAAGTTTTAAAAACATAGATAATTTAAGGGCCCCAATCTTGATTTAAAATATTTTATATCTTTCCGGGCTAGATAAAAAGAATAGATAAAATCTTAGCCATTGGAATTATTTTAGTTGTAAAATAGAATTTATTTATTTCTTCAAAGCTATTATGACTGTATTACTTTGTGGGACCATAGTTCGATGCCATACTTTATTTACTGTTACTATAATGGCTACAATATAACTATTAGTAAAATGTTTTGATAAATACTTTGATTGAGAAAAATTGTTATTTGATAAGATTTATGTTGATGAACATTTTCTTATAAATTGACAGTTTAATGTTTCATTTTGTCAAATCTATTGTTTTTTTACTAAATCAATTCTGGAAATCCAAACATTAAAACTGGCCATGTTATAGGCAAGTATTAATATTATATAATATGATATATTAAATAATTGAAAAACAAGAAGAAATATTGTATTTGGTTTACGAGCTTAAAAACACTTTACATGATATATTTATTTTTTTAAAGTTTGGAATATAGATATCTTGAAGTAAAAAAATATTGTAGTTCTGTACTGTTTTTAAGAATGTATGTCTGTTGGCAAAGTTACCTGGAACTTGGTAACCGATTGCCGTGCATTTATTTATATCTGTAACTTAGGATCTCTGGAACTACTTAACCGATTATGATGCTGTTTTTACTTTTATACTGTACCAATATCCAGGCATATTTTAGGATCATTTGTGTATAATCAGGTGTTTTGGTGTGAGTCCCGGTGAAGGGCCAGCCAATTGTTTGTATACATTTATGGAACCACATAATTACAGTGGTGTAATTTTTATTATTCTGTAGAGTACTTATCCAAGTATTTTTTTAGTATATTAATTATAATTGGGTGTTTTGGTGTGAGTCCCAGTGAAGTGTCAGCCTGGATAATTGTATATAGCTATGGGACCTTCTAACCAATTGCAATTTAGTTTTTTTTTTTCTGTAGAATAGTTCTCCAGGCATGTTTTAACATAATATAATCAGGTTTTGTGTTGTGAGTCTCGGTGAAGGACCAGCCGGATATTTGTGTATATCTTTGGAGCAGGTAACCGATTCCGATGTAGTTTATTATAGTCTGTAGGATATTAACCATGCAAATTTTAGCATGATATACTTGGGTTTTGGGGTTCGAGTCCCTGTTTAATTTTTGGATGGATGGGGTATATATGTTATCTCGGATATTCATCACCACATAGTCAATCACAGTGAATTTTTTTTTCATTTATGTAGTATTTAGGTTTTAACATTAGTTTAATCAAGTGTTTTACTGTGTATCCCTGGAACTGCCAACAGGCCTAGCGATAATGGATTTTATGGGTCAGCCGGAAGGTGAAATAGTTAAATGGTGCTTGTCTAAAAGGAGTGTTGGATCACATTATTCACTTTATCAAGTAATACACTAGCAAAAAACTGACAGTTTAAAATGCAGTTAACATTCATACATCTTAAAAACATTTACGTCTTGCAGTAAGTAAGCCAACAGTTATTACTCCCTCCAAGTTAATTTCAAGAACAAATAAATTATGTATTTTGTTATATGTTAAAATTTCATACTCAAATAATTATTGGTTACCATTTTTATTACTATTATTATAAATGCTTTCTAAACCAATAATTCTACAAGAAAACGATTTACAGATTTACCTACTTAACAGTAAGATTGTGGAAAAGTTCAGCTCAATCAATAGAATGTATATCTACTGAACTTATGTTCCCAGCTTCAATTCCTGACATAGTGGAACTTTTATTTTTAGTTAAATGAATGTTTCCCCTTTCAAAGTAATGAGCTTGATGGATGGGGGATGTTGTGTATTTTCAAGTTTTAAGATAGTATCATTATTATTATTATTATTAGCACCGCGTCTTACTACCCGTTCGGGTTATACGCACTTACGCTAATGTGTAATGGTAGGGTGATTGTGAAATGAAATGAAGGACCTACAGTTTAACGTGGAATCCGAACCACGGTGGAGACCTGGCATTCCTCACATTCACAAGATGTCTTGTCAGAGGTGAAGGAAGGGTTTGGTAATCAGATAAATCTTTGCCGGGACCGAGGATCGAACCCCGGCCGCCAGCATAGAAGTCTGACACCTTACCCCTAGACCACCAGGTCACCCAAGATAGTATCAAAGCTGTGTGCTTATTTTATCAGTCGGTTCAGAAAGGGCACAGTATCAAAGCTGTGTGCTTATTTTATCAGTCGGTTCAGAAAGGGCACGTTAAATACCTCAAATAAATGTCTAACATGAAACCTTAGGATGCTACGCTGTTTACTAAGTGAGATAGTTTATTATTATTGAAGAAAATAAGAAAACTAAGGTGCACTCATTTATATTAAAACTTTATCTGGGAACCAAAATAGTTAGTAAAAAAAACTCTCAGCAATATCTTTATGGCTTAATAATATGCATTGTTTGGCTAGTTTTCATTCTTTATGCATAATTAATGCATGCATTATTAAGGATAAAGTGTCCACTCAGTGCAGGTTATTTGGATTTCATCTAGGCTAATCATCCTCTTTTCGTTCATGCGGTCCTGCCCCATCGAAAGTTGTCGGCACGCAGCATTCATAAGAAAAAGTACTGAGCAATATAGAAATATTTTGAAAAGTATTATTTGTATATAAATAAGATAATTTTTACTCTACAAATGATGTTTTTACATATTCCTAATTTTTTCAGATCTTCCCCAACATTTTTAAAATCCCGTTTATAAGACTTTTGTTTAAATTTTTGTTATGTATTTATATTCTTATATCAAAACTATTTTTTTTATATATATATATATATATATATATATATATATGAAACACTCGCGGTAAAAGCTTTTCAAAAATACCCCACACAATTGGGTAAAAATACTACTACTGCTGCTACTATTACTACTGCTACTACTAATGCTACTATTACTACTGCTACTATTACTGCTACCACTACTGCTGCTACTACTGCTACTGCTGCTACTACTGCTACCACTACTGCTGCTACTATTACTACTGCTACTACTATTACTACTGATACTATTACTACTGCTACTACTGCTACCACTACTGCTACTACTACTACTGCTACAACTACTGCTGCTACTACTACCACTACTGCTGCTACTGCTGCTACTATTACTACTGCTGCTACTATTACTACTGCTACTACTGCTGCTACTATTACTACTACTACTACTACTACTGCTGCTACTATTACTACTGCTACTACTGCTACCACTACTACTACTACTACTGCTACTATTACTACTGCTACCACTACTGCTGCTAAAACTACCACTGCTGCTGCTGATGCTACTATTACTACTACTGCTACTACTGCTGCTACTATTACTACTGCTACCACTACTACTGCTACTATTACTACTGTTACTACTGCTACCACTACTGCTACTATTACTACTGCTACTACTGCTACTACTGCTACCACTACTACTGCTACTATTACTACTGCTACCACTACTGCTGCTAAAACTACCACTGCTGCTGCTGATGCTACTATTACTACTACTGCTACTACTACTGCTGCTACTATTACTACTGCTACTACTGCTACCACTACTACTGCTACTATTACTACTGCTACTACTGCTACCACTACTGCTGCTACTATTACTACTGCTACTGCTACCACTACTGCTACTACTACTACTGCTACTACTGCTACCACTACTACTGCTACTATTACTACTGCTACTACTGCTGCTACTATTACTACTGCTACTACTGCTACCACTACTGCTACTACTACTATTACTACTGATACTACTACTGCTTCTGCTACTACTGCTACCACTACTGCTACTACTACTATTACTACTGATACTACTGCTGCTACTATTACTACTGCTACTACTTCTACCACTACTACTGCTACTGCTACTACTGCTACTACTGCTACCACTACTGCTGCTACTGCTGCTACTATTACTACTACTGCTACTATTACTACTGCTACTACTGCTACCACTACTCCTACTACTACTGCTACTATTACTACTGCTACTACTACTGCTACTATTACTACTGCTGCTACCACTACTGCTTCTGCTACTACTGTTGCTACTGCTGCTACCACTGCTGCTACTATTACTACTGCTACTACTGCTGTTGCTACTGCTGCTACCACTGCTGCTACTATTACTACTGCTACCACTACTGCCACTACTGCCACTACTGCTGCTACTATTACTACTGCTGCTACCACTGCTGCTACTATTACTACTACTACTACTGCTACTACTGCTGTTGCTACTGCTGCTACCACTGCTGCTACTATTACTACTGCTACCACTACTGCTACTATTACTACTGCTACCACTACTGCTACTATTACTACTGATACTACTGCTACTGCTACTACCACCACTACTGTTGTTACTGCTGCTACTGCTACTACTGCTACTACTATTGCTACTGCTACTACTGCCACTACTACTGCTACAGTACTACTACTACTGCTACAGTACTACTACTACGACTGCTACTACTACTACTGCTACTACTACTAATGCCACCACTACTACCACCACTACTACTACTAATACCACTACTACTACCGCTACTACTAATTATAATAATAAGTAAATTTACTTTTAATGTCTCACAAATTCCGTTATTTGTCTTTTTGCTAAATTGTTACCAACCCATTTCATGTGGGCACGATCACAATCGGTTAAGTGGTTCCAGAGATCCTAAGTTACAGATATAAATAAATTCGGCCATTTCTTTCACGGAAACTCAAACCCTGACTGTATGCTAGATCCTCCCTCAGCAGACAGCCGAACGAATTTAAATAAATGCACCGCAATAGGTTACCCAGTTCCAGGTATCTTTGCCAACATACATACATTCTTTAAAACATTACAGATCTACAATAATTTTTTACTTCAAGATATTTACATTCCAAACCTTAAAAAAGCAGAGATATTATGTAAAGTGTTTTTAAGCTGGTAAACCAAATACAATATTTCTCCTTGCTTTTCACTTATTTAAACCTCCTCACTTTGATATTGTTTTGATACTTACCTATGACATGGCCAGTTTTATTGTTTGGATTTCCAAAACTAATTTATTAAAAAAAACAGATCTGACAGAAAAAACATTAAACATTAAATTTATTAGAGAATGATCATCAACGTAAATCTTATTAAACTACAATTTTTCTCAATCGAAGTACTTATCAAAACTGTTTACCAACAGTTATATTGTGGCCGTTATGTTAACATTAAATTAAGTTTGGAATCAAACTATGGTCTCATATAGTTATAGACAGCTATAATAAATTTGAAGAAACAAATAAATTCACTTTTATAACTAAAATGTGCCCAATTGATAATATGTTATCAAATCTCTTTTTTTTTGTCCACCTGGAAATAATATTAAATATTTTAAGTCAAGATTGGGACACTTAAATTATATAAGTTTTTGTGACTCAGCTTTTTACAAATAAAGTAAATTTCTTTCAGAGTGAGTTTGCTATTTGCGTTACATGTGTGGAATATAATAATTATTAGGTACTCATTAATAAATTCATAATTAGCTATTAACAGTAATTAAGATACTGGAAAGGAGGAGACTTGCTCTATGTTACCATGTAAAACCAATAAATATAGGTAGCACTGCTGCCAAAATAACTTGTGGCATGGTTAAATCTTTAATAGTTAAAAAAAAATCCAACTTATATATTAATTAGAGCAAACATAATTAATTAAGTATGTAATGAATAATTGATTTTATCAGGTAGAGAGCAAACAAGAAAGTTAATTTAGGAGATCAAACCATTTGGACATAGCAAAAAGACATAATCCCTCCCTCATCACTCCTTCCATACAATTAAGAAATAATTTAAGGACTTAAGGCTTTTATCTTATTCCGGCCTTGGGCAAACTATTCAGAGTCATGTGTGGCGGTATGGCATACCGCGTGGGCTGAGCCAATAAGTTGCTACCTTTCAATACCGACGGAGTGTACATAAGCTTATATCCTGAATAGGCAGTAAGATGCAATTCTAAAAATAAAAAATAAAACCCTTGGCCTGGACATAAAGATGAGAATAGATAAGAGTCTTAAAGGCATGTATTGATGGCCCCGTGGTTTAAGGTGTCAATCTCACAATATACTGAACAGCCATTAATGTGGAGGTTAAGGTTTGAATTTAAGCCTGGTCATATTTTGGTTTTCTCATCCTCTAATCATGTTATACAAATGAATTTCGTCTAAGATTATTTTTTTCTCCATGTATTACTTCTTGTTTAGGATATACACATTTAATTACAATAATAGAGTAGGAATGAGGAAAGTAAGCCGAGCCTTTGTGGGGAGGAATTGTGGGAACCATTCAGGAAAAAAAGCACCCTTAGTACTGACCAGGACTCAAACCATGACCCTCCCATCCCTGGAAATCCAGACTAGTTAAGCTTGACATTTGTTTTATGTGCCCTCCGATCAGTTTCCTCTAAGCTACTCTCAAATTCCCTACCTCTTATAATAAATCGCTAATAACCTTGGTGTGTATTGTAGTAATATAAAAATTGTATACATGTAAAAAAGGAAATATATCTGGAATCATACCTCTGTAATATTTCGAGGCATCTTTAAGTATACACCAACTTGTCAGTTCAGCCTATACTATGGACCAGAGGTAAAAGACTTAAATTAAGTCACTTTATCTAGAAACATTGCCATGCTGCGCTTGCCCAACTGACCTGAATGTACTCCGGGGATATCACGATCACCAGGGGCAGCAGGGAAACCCAGAGACGAAGCAGGGGAGGTTTCTCCTTGAGTAACTTATTTGCAAGCTTCCCTATCTCTGGCCAACACACGATACAATTTATTAACATTTGTCTCTATTTATTGTTTTTTATAATAATTTTAGTTAGGGATAGCTCCATGAATCCCTAAGGATCCATGGAATCCCCAGAGAACGTCGATTCACTCACCAACGTTCATCCAAACATGAACTATAATTTTGAAATGCCTGATTTCAAAGTTGGGATATTGTTGTCTGTCAATATATACATTTCTACATTTAACTTGTTATCATGGTTAGTTTAGTTTTAACTGTATAAAGATAACTGGAATCACTTATTACTTTAGGGAAACTCATTTAAAAATGTTTCTGATGTTAAATAATAAATTAAATTAAAATGAAGTGGAAACATCTAAACTTGGGATGCATCGATTGTGTTTGATCCATATACGTAAATAGGTCAATTATTTCTGGCAAAAACAGAAGAGGAACCTTACGGTTATTTTGAGAAGAGAGTGCATGCAACCAGCCAAACACTAACCTTTCCTGGTGCAGAACTGCAACGTGTTTCCCAGTAGGGGCAAGGCAGGAGGACCTGGCAGTTTGCTGATAAACCATGCTCTGCGCAGCCATGCCTTGTTCCACTGCACCAATAGCACCATTGTCAATACTACCAATATGGCCGCCAAATACCATGGCTGGGATTGAGGCGCTAACCGCAACCGGTCCTCACCTATCATTTCGGAGTACTGTATCAACATATTAACCGGTAAACACAATGTCAGTACTACCAAGATGGCCACCGATCACAATAATCTGTGAGGAGAAGATTTGTTTTTGTGCCCCACATCTTAGGAGCTACTTACTACTCATCTGTGATAATTACATATTTACACTAATGGGGGAACCGGGCCAGCCAGAGGTGTAATATATGTTTTGACACAGTGAAGTCAAAAATAGCCTTCAAGATTTTTTTCCTTTACTGATTTACTACTCTCCCTTCACGCAAATTAGAGTGCCCGTCCTCTTAATTCAACATTATTCACCCCCAAAATACGAGTAATAGTACATACCCGCAATAAGTACAGGCATGACCCAACGCTTGTCTACTCTTCTAGGAACCTGGTCTACCCAACTGCTATGAACTAAATACCACCCGCAGTACAAGAGTGACCCAAGGCTTGTCTAACGGTCTAGGAGCCTGGTCTACACCACTGCTATGAACTAAATACCACCCGCAGTACAAGAGTGACCCAAGGCTTGTCTACCGGTCTAGGAGCCTAGTTTACCCCATCTGCTATGAACTATATACCACCCGCAGTACAAGAGTGACCCAAGGCTTGTCTACCGGTCTAGGAGCCTAGTTTACCCCACTGCTATTAACTATATACCACCCGCAGTACAAGAGTGACCCAAGGCTTGTCTACCTGTCTAGGAGCCTAGTTTACCCACTGCTATGAACTACATACCACCCGCAGTACAAGAGTGACCCAAGGCTTGTCTACCGGTCTAGGAGCCTAGTTTACTCCACTGCTATGAACTATATACCACCCGCAGTACAAGAGTGACCCAAGGCTTGTCTACTTGTCAAGGTGCCTAGTTTACCCCACTGCTATGAACTATATACCACCCGCAGTACAAGAGTGACTCAAGGCTTGTCTAACGGTCTAGGAGCCTGGTCTACACCACTGCTATGAACTAAATACCACCCGCAATACAAGAGTGACCCAAGGCTTGTCTACCGGTCTAGGAGCCTTGTTTACCCTACTGCTATGCACTAAATACCACCCGCAGTACAAGAGTGACCCAAGGCGTGTCTACTTGTCCAGGAGTCTGGTCTACCCCACTGCTATGAACTAAATACCACCCGCAGTACAAGAGTGACCCAAGGCTTGTCTACTTGTCAAGGAGCCTGGTCTACCCTACTGCTATGAACTAAATACCACCCGCAGTACAAGAATGGACCAAGGGTTGTCTACCCCTCTAGGAACCTGGTTTACCCCACTGCAATGAACTAAATACCACCCGCAGTACAAGAGTGACCCAAGGCTTGTCTACCGGTCTAGGAGCCTAGTTTACCCCATTGCTAGGAACTAGATATCACCTGCAGTACAGGAGTGGACCAAGGCTTGTCTACCGGTCTAGGAGCCTAGTTTACCCCACTGCTATAAACTAAATACCACCCGTAGTACAAGAGTGACCCAAAGCTTCTCTACTTGTCAAGGAGCCTGGTCTACCCCACTGCTATGAACTATATACCACCCGCAGTACAAGAGTGACCCAAAGCTTCTCTACTTGTCAAGGAGCCTGGTCTACCCCACTGCTAGGAACTAGATATCACCTGCAGTACAGGAGTGTACCAAGGCTTGTCTACCTGTCTAGGAGCCTAGTTTACCCCGCTGCTATGAACTAAATACCACCCGTAGTACAAGAGTGACCCAAAGCTTGTCTATTTGTCCAGGAACCTGGTCTACCCCACTGCTATGAACTAGATACCACCCGCAGTACAGGAGCGACCCAACACTTATTTAGCTCTGTAGATGACATACCCCGCTGTGAAATAACTTGTAACACTTTTTATTTCCTGTGTTTTGCGTCTTACCACCCATCCGAGCTGTCCGAATAATTACACTAGTGATGAAATTCTGAGAAAGTTAGAGTAAGTATACCCGCATTTACGTTAAAGGAATGTAGGAAACAATTTATAGAAAAAACATCACCAGTAGGCCTACACCCTCCTTTACCTCGATCTCACTTTCACTGCAAAACAAACAAGACGAGAGTCATCCCTTTGTTCGCGTACCCC
>CABFVX010003939.1:0-16603 GCA_902151425.1 Timema shepardi | reverse complement strand
GGAATGCCAGGCCTCCACCGTGGTTCGGATCCCACGTTAAACTGTAGTTCCTCCATTTCATCTCACAATCACCCTACCATTACACATTAGCGTAAGTGCGTACAAGCCAAATGCGTACTAAGACCCGGTGCTAATAATAATATTAATAATAAGTTTGTAGTTACCCACAACAGGTACCACACGCTGTATGTAGGCTATAATAATGATACATGAATGATCTCTATGTGATTTAGATTATTATGCATTCAAGTCACGCGAATGGGATATTCTAGACCCGTGTTCAGGGCACTGACTGGCAAACCCAATGGGAAGAGATTATTGGGAAAATCTAAACGCGGATGGGAGGATAACATTAGACTGGACTGGATAGAACTAGCTCAAGATAGGGATAAGGGGCGTACTTTCAAGTGCGACAATGAACTTTCAAATTCCTAATGTCGTAAAGTAAGTAAATATTATTATTATTATTATTATTATTATTATTATTATTATTATTATTATTATTATAGAGCAACAGAAGTACCCAGCGTTTAAAGGGGTAACCACACAATTAATTGCGTGACTACCCCGGGCAACTCTTTTCTTTGTTTCAAGAAAAAAATATCTTTATTTTATTTCTTCTGACCTAGTTTTTAATTGATTAAAAAAATAATACAAATTTTAAAATCACGTTCGTGCACACAAGCTACTATTTTTAAAATTTTAGACCTTGCTGTGTGGTATGCATCGTGAAATGCGCATAACAGACAGACAGACAAACAAACATTTCATTTTATATAATTAAGTCAACTATGAACCCTAATTTTATATTTAAAAAAGGGGGGATTTGTGGTTTCAATAAACTGAATTTATTCTGATGGGAATACCATTACGAGCTTCGAATCTTGGTCGGGTAATTTATAGGGTTATTTTTAACATGTGATTTATTACTTCTTTTTTAAATAATTTTAGCTAATACAAGTGAACTAGTTCTAAACTATGCTTCCTATCCAAACCCCTTTTAACAAGTCTTTATTAAACCTTGTTTGAAATGCATCACAAAGAAAATAAAGTTATATTTGCGATTATGGTGCCATTGGTCGTTTTTAGTTGGTGCTTCTTTGAAATTAAATAATAATATCTGGTTGCAAGCGATAATATAATAGGATTCAGAATGAATCGATTAAAGTGACAAACCACCATTAAGCAAAGTACTATATAAAAAAACAATTAAAAAGGAAGTACGCAGAATCATGTTTCATAACCAAATATTGAGTCTTGGTAATATCTAATTAGACCCAAAACTGGGATGGTACATTTGAAGTAAACTTTATAAACCGTAAACAGATAGACATTGTCTCTTTTGAAAATACACGCGAGTGAAACTCATTACTTGAGGCACGAGCTTAAGGTATCTTCATGTAGGGGTCCAAATGTAAAATAATTGTAGTCATTTTATTAATACAATTTGAAGGAAAGCTTGGGTGGATAATTCTTGGAAATATATATTATTGACTGTTAAATGTCAAATGCGTTGACCAATTTTGACGAAATTTGGCAGGCATATTATTTGAACCTAGATCAAGCGATGCAATTTACTTTGAATGTGTAATTATTATTTTATTAATAACTTTATCACTAGGAAAAATATATTTCTCAAATCCAAGGATAAATCACAGGAAATATTTCAACTTGAAATGCAAAGAGAACACTTATGATTGTAGTAAAGCTGAATTCACACGTAAGCTGAAGTTTGGAAGCAGTACAGTAAGTCAGCACCTCTTAGTGATGCAGCTGTTCACACACTAGCAGAGAGTTGTGAATCTCTGTTTACTTATGATGCATTGAAACGTCAAACATAAAATAGTAAATATTACAACCAGTGTAAGTTACTGTATTTAAAATAAAATTAAATGTTTTACTTACTTCCTGGGTTTGACTTTGTCATCGATAAAACTCATGGCTTCAAATAATTGTCGTTTTTAAATTATCACTTTTGAGATACGCCATTGTGAGAATGTGATGTTTTTATAAATAACTAATGTTTGAAAGTTTGCGCATGCGCTGATCGGGTTTTCTTGGGGGGGTTTCCGTAAAAGCTCTGGAAAAGTTGAAATTATCTTTACTCGAGCAGTGCGGGCTACGCTGGTCATGCGGACTTGCTGTGATTGGATTAGAACTGTATCAGTACTGTTATCGTTTTACAGCGAACTTGTGAATCCGCAGTAACGATAACAATATGGAGGGAGTGAGGTCTACTGTTCACTGAACTACAGCTTATGTTTATTTTATCTCAAGGCTATCTATGTATCCCTTAGTTAATATTATTACAATGTGTTATTTCGTTTACATTTCTAATATATTATTTTCCCACAGTGTTCACTTCCTTTACTTTTGTGTAGCATGTCGTGTGAAGGTTCTATTTAAAGTGTATAGTTCCTTAATCACTTATAAAAATATTTGAGTCGCTTCGGTGGTCGTGTGGTCTAACACGCTAGACTCATAGTAGACTAGACTGCCGGTAGCGGGGAGATCTAGGTTCGAATCTCGGTCGGCTTTACTAAAGGGGTTTTTCCCCAAAATGGTTTTCCACTCTCCTTTCACGAAAATGCGGGTACACTTCCTATAAATATAACCTCACACATCTATAAAACCATTAGCTTAATTAGTACTTAAACGTATAACCCGAAAGGGTAGTAGGATGTGTAAATAATAATAATAATAATAGTATGTATGTATGTATGTATGTATGTATGTATGTATGTATGTATGTATGTATGTATGTATGTATTACATTCGACACCTCTGACAAGACATATTGTGAATGTGAGGAATGCCATGCCTCCACTGTGGTTCGGATTCCACGTTATAACTGTAGGTCCTCCATTTCATCTCACAATCACCCTACCATTACACATTAGCGTAAGTGCGTATAACCCGAACGGGTAGTAGGATGATGTGTAAATAATAATAATAATAATAATAGTATGTATGTATGTATTACATTCGTATCAACCAAGTGGACAATCGTTTGTTTGATGATGTGTTTAATTTCACTTCGTATCCGATACAATTGTCACGATCGCTCAAAATACATAATTTATGTTAGTGGGGTAGATTTTCCCCAAATTTAAAACATAATACTTTACACGCGTTTTCAATAAAATATGAACCCTATTTATATTTAAAAACTCCCAACTACTAAATAAACTCACCGCCGCCAAGTTGGTCATGCTGAGAGCTTCAAACATCGAGTGATGGTTCGCCAAACTGAGTCTGGTCCCTTTATAAACTCGAGATCGAGGTGAGAGTGTAGCAACTACCAATTGGAAGGGGACTCAATCTCACTAGCCACTGACTCCCACTATAACTAGTTTCAACAATGTGTGGAATGCTTTGCAAAAATAATATGAACTAGACCTAGGCTTTGTGCAGGAAATACGAACAGATATTTTGTGGCCAACATTTTATGTCATTATACTTAACTATTATTTTACTTTGGATGATGTATTATTACGTGAATTAGAACTGAAATTATTTTTTTCCATTGCGTCCTACCAAATTTAATTACATTAATAAAGTAGGGATTAAAAAAGGGACAGTTTAAAGGAGATGTAGCCAAATTTGCGTGGAGGAAGCACAGTGGGAAATCGTTTAGGGATAAACACCCTAGTAGACCCATTCGGGATTTAAACCCCAACCTTTATATCACCGAAAAACCAGACTAGGTGAACTTTACATCCATGCCGTCCGTGTCCCCCCTGATGTGAGCATTATTATTTGATAAATATGGATACTAGCTATCAAAAGTGAGAGCTGCAGATCCCATTATTTGATGTATGAATACATGAAAGTAGTTTACTAACTGTGTGATACTGGAGTTCCTAATAATAGCATAATTTGTTATGTGCTTAAATCTAAATACCTTCTAATTATGGGGATATCATTATTTTTTTTACTAAAATCTCTCGACTTCCACCAATAGGAGGGTTGACAAATACATCACTCTCATCTTGTTGTTTTTTTCTGCCGATAACAGGGACGCTGTGTTTCGGTTAAGGGTAGGCCTAGCAAGGTGGTTTCATCTTACTCTTCCTTCATTCAAATGCGCATACAATTCCTATAAATTGCGTGTGCCAGGCAGCCCGTGACGTCTCAAACACCGGATACAGTATTTGACAAGAGCCGGTTCACTCACGACCAAAGATTCATTTATTTGTCGTACATTGTTTTGATGAGCTCTCGGGTGGAAGGTAGCAACAAGTGTTTTCCAATATTACGATGTGAAATTAATACCAGAAACTTTCTCACGTCTTTGTGAACTCCATCACGGAGAGTTGGATGAAGTGTTTGTTGATTGTTGACATGCTGGATTAGACATGTTGACTAGCTCCGCCTCTCCAGGTCTTCGTACAATTACGAAAACGTCTATTGACGCCGGTCTTTTCACAGTGCTGAGTTCCATCTTTCACTAATAGTTGCAGCGGTTGGTTGATTTATTACACAAAGCATTAATGAATCAAGCAATTGCTAACATGACTAGTAGGTGCAGGGGTAGATTGACATGTCACACAGAACATTCATGAATTAAGTAATTATTAACATCACTAGTAGGTGCAGGGGTAGATTGATTTGTCACACAGAACATTAATGAATCAAGCAATTGTTAACATGACTAGTAGGTGCAGGGGTAGATTGACATGTCACACAGAACATTCATGAATCAAGCCATTGTTAATATGACTAGTAGGTGCAGGGGTAGATTGACATGTCACACAGAACATTAATGAATCAAGCAATTGTTTACATGACTAGTAGGTGCAGGGGTAGATTGACATGTCACACAGAACATTAATGAATCAAGCCATTGTTAATATGACTAGTAGGTGCAGGGGTAGATTGACATGTCACACAGAACATTAATGAATCAAGCAATTGTTTACATGACTAGTAGGTGCAGGGGTAGATTGACATGTCACACAGAACATTAATGAATCAAGCCATTGTTAATATGACTAGTAGGTGCAGGGGTAGATTGACATGTCACACAGAACATTAATGAATCAAGCAATTGTTTACATGACTAGTAGGTGCAGGGGTAGATTGACATGTCACACAGAACATTAATGAATCAAGCCATTGTTAATATGACTAGTAGGTGCAGGGGTAGATTGACATGTCACACAGAACATTAATGAATCAAGCAATTGTTTACATGACTAGTAGGTGCAGGGGTAGATTGACATGTCACACAGAACATTAATGAATCAAGCCATTGTTAATATGACTAGTAGGTGCAGGGGTAGATTGACATGTCACACAGAACATTAATGAATCAAGCAATTGTTAATATGACTAGTAGGTGCAGGGGTAGATTGACATGTCACACAGAACATTAATGAATCAAGCCATTGTTAATATGACTAGTAGGTGCAGGGGTAGATTGACATGTCACACAGAACATTAATGAATCAAGTAATTATTAACATCACTAGTATTATTATTATTATTAATAGCACCGCGTCTTACTACCCGTTCGGGTTATACGCACTTACGCTAATGTGTAATGGTAGGGTGATTGTGAGATGAAATGGAGGACCTACAGTTTAACGTGGAATCCGAACCACGGTGGAGGCCTGGCATTCCTCACATTAACAAGATGTCTTGTCAGAGGTGAAGGAAGGGATTGGTTATCAGATAAATCTTTGCCGGGACCGGGGATCGAACCCCGGCCGCCAGCATAGAAGTCTGACACCTTAACCCTAGACCACCAGGTCACCCAACATCACTAGTAGATGCAGGGGTAGATTGTTTTGTTACACATAACATATATGAGTGTACTTATTAATTAAAAATAGCTTTTGGTCAGGAAAATTAGAATATTTTGATATGAGAGAGAAATAAGTTGTTTTTGCAAGATTTTGTGGACTTTTTGGAATTAGAGAGAGTAGAATTTGTATGCTAAACAATGGAAGCTTTACTACTTTGACACAAAATGAAACCAAAACTATTGATAAACAAATTACCTGCACCGTGGATTCTGGTAGATCAACTTAGGTTCTAAAATAAAATAATTGTTTCCTCAAATCCGTTGGTTGTGATGGTTAGATTTGTAATAACAAATCATGACTTTAATTTGTGATGAAAAGTAAACGTTTTACTTTTGCTTTTTACTTTTTCGTGCACAACTATCTGCAATGATTAAAAAAAAAATGTAGCACACTTAAATTGTTGAGTCTTGGCCACCGAATTAAGTCACTGTTTTCTGCAATCAAAGTTTAGTATCACGGATATTCTAACAACTAACGAGGTTAAGTCACACAAATTTTATCAATTACTTAATATACGACATATATGTGTACATTCTTCCAGTGAGCCTGTGTTGTCCTATTTGTTAGAAATATTCAATATTTTAAATGCTATGAATATAATATACAGTCTCATTTTAATTGAAAAGCTACTAGATCTTATTTCACGTGTTCATATTATGTCAAGCTATGTGCTATACAGCTATCACTTTTAAAAGTCATTACCATTATATATATAAAATAACACTAATAAAATAGTATCATGTTAGCAATTTTGGCAAAAAAAATATTGTATTTTTTCAAATAGCCTTCCTATGAAAATTGAACTTTATTAAAGATAAGTTGGATTTCCATCGAATGAGTCTTTTAAACTAATGATACTAAAACCGCCAACCTCAATTAAAGGATACTAGATTGATCTTACAGCTTTAAGAATGTACTGTACATCATCTTTCAAATGTGACAGCTGCAAAACACATGGTTTCATGCATGTATATGACATAAATTAGAGTAAAATATTATTATTAGCACCGCGTCTTACTACCCGTTCGGGTTATACGCACTTACGCTAATGTGTAATGGTAGGGTGATTGTGAGATGAAATGGAGGACCTACAGTTTAACGTGGAATCCGAACCACGGTGGAGGCCTGGCATTCCCCACATTCACAATATGTCTTGTCAGAGGTGAAAGAAGGGTTTGGTAATCAGATAAATCTGTGCCGAGACCGAGGATTGAACCGGATTCTTGTGAAAGGAAGAGTTTATAAAATTCAAACTTTTTTTTGCGAACAACATTGATATCATTTTATTATATTATTAATATTATTTATAAATATTGATAATATTTATCAAAATTGAGAGCTGCAGATAACATGAGCATAAAGGTTGGAGATGCAAAAAAATCAACACATTTTAATAACGTTAATATGTAATTGAATATTTAACATGATTGTTAAGTCAGATTATATTCTTATTCACTTAAAAACATCATATTTTGATCAAAACTCCATTAGAAACTATATAATTTTTATCACATGAACTTCTCTCAGAAACCCAGTAAACCCTTGAGAAACTTTCGCACATTCAAACTGCCCCCCTTACCCCTAAAAAAAGATTTAGTCTTTTGTTGGGTTGTTGAAATTAAATACTCATCAAAGTGTATACACAAAATAGCAGAGACAGTTTATTTTCGGTAATTGATACAAAAATATTGTTAGATTTTTCTTTTAACTTAAATTTTAAACAAACAATGTGTTTTAACGTAAACTGAGTATGCTATGTCAGAACTAGGTAGAAAAATACTTCTATCCACTGATACCTTATCAATTGCTGTAGGCTTTGTGTTAGTTGAGAAAAGGGGATGTTGACAAAATAAATAATATAAAGGACATCTATAGGACCAATTGTTTGAACAAGAAGTTGTCAAAATACCAGAAGAGTTAGTTCATCACCAGCGGGAGTGAACAGGGTTGCCAACTCAGGCCCAGGCAGTTGGAACTCGGATTCGAATCCAGGCCAGTCAGTAAGATTGGGTCAATATTCTTCCCACTAAAGTGATATTGCATCCTCTTTCGAGATTAACACTTGTGCATTTACTCCAAACTAACCTAATCTCTGCTTAGTGAAATTGTCGTTCCTATAATCCAACTCCTTGCTTAAAACGAACATAAATAAAAGTTGCTGTTTGGGTTACATTTATCCCAAACATATAATACACACGGAATTATTTAAAAAATATTATATTTTACATCAAAGTTATTAGTGGTTTGATTTAAGGAGTAATCAAGAGCGTAGACTGATAATTTTTTCATGGTGATGATGGGGTAAGGGGGTTCCACTAGATAGTTAATCTAATATTTTAGCTATTGTATATTACGTGTGTTGGGAGAACAGTGATGCTGTATTCTAAAATATTTAAATGTATTACATTTTAATGTGATCATTGAATATAAAACATTAGATAATAATAGATTTTGACATTCTTTATATGCTATATCTTGAGTAGCTAAGGGGTGCACCATACACTTTCACCTTCCTACCCTTCCCCTCTGAGGTCAATGATCCCAGTGACGACATCCCCTTTCCCTCCAGTTCCTGAGTTCATTGACCCTAAATGGCGTTATTAGAATGTTATATTCCCCCTCTATGTGCTTACGTAATCCTTGGAACTCTAAAAATATAATTTCCTCCTCTCCTCACTTCCCTAGTTTGAACTACTTTAGACAGAGGTCATTGGTCCCTATTTGTGATGTGTCCAGTATGGTGGTCAATATTCCCGAACCCGCCTCGGTGGCGTAGTTGGCTAACGCGCTTGTCGTGTTGAGTTCGACTGCTGAGGACGGGGAGATCGAGGTTCGAATCTCGGTCGGGTGAACTGGGGGGGGTGTTCCTAAATGGTTTTCCACTCTCCCTCCACGCAAATGCGGGTTCACTTCCTCTAACTCAACCTTCCCAATTCCTAATCCATTAGAGTAATTAGTACTTAAAGCGTATAACCCGAACGGGTAGTAAGACGCGGTGCTAAATATAAATAAATAAATATTCCCGAAATGCTGAGACAGATTTAAATATTAGGTCATGGGTGACTTCACCAGAATGTTGCAATGTGACGTCTGGTACCAATATGGTGGTGATTAATCTGGAAATGTTGAAACAGGAAAATGGTAGTTGGTGAGACGCGTTTTGCGTGAACAAAACACAATATGATAGACATATATTTATTTAGAATCAACACTATATATTTTTACACGAATGTCGCATATAATCATTTATACGTTTCTCTACAATGTCTCTTAGATGGTTTTTAGTTCCCAATCCAGCATGTAATAATCCAAACCGATACCTTGACCTGTATAGTAGGTAGCACTGATCAGATATAGGTCCTGGTGTGTGTTTCCACCGTAGGCTGCTCAAGATCGAAGACATCCACAGTGTTTGTTCACGTCTCACATACTTTTAAGACAAGTGTGTCATTCAATCGTTGTAATATCTGGTGATGCCTGCCAATACCACATATAGCTCCAGTCAACGGCGACGTCGATGAGGTCCCACACCTCGCAGAGACGCACCAATGCTCGGAGGAAGATATGCGACCCGTTTGACAGATGTTTCCCACCAATGACGACCATACGGTCCAGAGAATTTGTCTCAGCGATTTGTCATAATTAGTCAAACTTTTCTTCTGAGGAGGCTCTGTTTTGTTGAAACACTTTGAAATGACCGTCTTGTAGTTGATCAGCTCATGTGACTGTGTACGGTCAAACACTGCAACATTTTCTTCGCATTTTTCTAGCTATACAAAGGGTGTAAAGTTTGCGTAACATTTGCGATGTGAGTCAGCAATAAATATATGATAAAACAGCCATATCAAGATTGTAGCCTTAGGGGTGTATATAGGGGGGCTGCTGTTGAAAACACTCCAAAAGCTGACATTAAAATAAGTCTAAAAAATATCAAAATAAAGATAAAAGAAAATATTTAAAATCATTATCACCCACCCTTTTTATTTTAAAATACATTTTTACAAATTTTTCGAGATTTTATACATACAGTACATTGGTCAGGCAATAAGCTGGGTATAGTAAGACATACATAGCTAATTACGCCATTCCCTTAAGAGGCCACCATAATACTCGAAATATATACCGAAACATGTGCTGAGCCCTTCTTAATGTTTAAAGGGGGCTGCATAGTCACAAAAAGAAGAAATACAAGGGATTCAGTAATTTATTAAATAGATAAAATGTTACGTATACATATGGTTCCCATAATGGGTGTTCGTAGAACTTTATCTGTCCAAACAACTAAACCTATGTATTGCCAAAATCCAGGCTTTTTCTTCCCAACAAATATAAACAAGTGTTTATAAAAACCCTCCACACAATTATTGGTTCTCCGAGGACGCTGGAATACCGACAACCTTTCTGCTCCAACAACTCCCAGCCAGTAGCGTCTGAGATATCTCCACATGGTTTCAAATTTGATATTCAATTCAAAATCCATGTCTTGGATGTTTCTCTGAAAGAAACAATTAAATATAGTGTATTACTCAAGCCTAATTTTGGAAAAATTTCGAAAAATAGTTATTTTAAGACTTGAGTCTAATGTAAAAGTGGCTGTTTAAAAAAAGGACAAGTAGATTTCCAAAACTTGTTCAACCAATTAAATTTGAGAATTAAGATATTTAAAAAAAATAATTAGGTTAGTATTTCCAGATAAATTACAAACAATAAATAAGAATTTAGCTTTGATTTTTAGTAGGCTATAAAATACTGAAAATGAATGGTTATGGACAAGTTAGTTCCAAAACTTTACTTATTTATTCCTAATTATTTGAATGGTATATGTCAATAAAGTTCATGGATCAAGACGATCATTCTTAAAATATATAATATAAAGAACTAGAAATATAGGCTATGTGAAACACTTTGAAACGCACTTTCCTACGGTTGATAATGATTCTTAGAAAAATATAATGATGATGAGGTTTGATTTGGTACGGTACGTACTGAAATATCTTCAATTCCTGCTTCAATCTCCTGAGCGGGCAAAAGTGCCAGGGTTATTATAATTTTGGCCATCCTTCTTGCTGTGGTGTCGACTTGAATAAGTGGAACTAATCCTACCCTTTGATAATTCCTTCACACTGCCTGAAACACAACACACAACCAATTTATACTCGCCTCTAATTTTATTACTCGCGAGAAAAGCTATATATGCATGATTATGCATTTACATCTATAATAAAGGAATTGTAACACGACTGATTTCTTAATTTAATAGAAACTTTAACAACTGGTAGGTTTTTAAGTTCTAAACTGCAAAATGTATTTAAAGGTAAAATCTTTATAATAATAATATAAACTTTTAGGAAAACTAATGAGTTTTCTAAAGCTTACACATTTTATTATCAAACAATCCAAAAGATTAATTTTTAAACAATGTGATTACACATTCTTTATTGACAATATTTTAGTGGCCCACTAAAAAAATATTTGGGGGATGTTATGCTTTTGAAACTTTTGGGGTGGACATAAATCTGGTGTAAATGGCCAGCTTAACCCCCACCCAAGTGAGCCAATGTATTTATATTCAGTATAGATAGCAATTTAGTAAAAATGAAATTTCTCTACTGTAAAATAAACATATTTTCTTTTGCAATTCAATTTCAAAATAGACCAGCATTTTCTCTCTCTCTGTTTGAGATGAAAAAGTTTATAAAATGTAGACATTTTAATTTAAGTTGTAAGATTGAATAAAGTTCGTCATTTATTTGTAAATTTTAGTTAAATTTTTGTCTGATTAGTTTAGATTTATTGAAAGGAAGTGAATTTTTCTAACAAATAGAATAATTCAAACTACAAATTGACACATAGCTGCTCCCTTATCCTTTAGAGTTATAATAATAACTATTAATATTTCATGTGGATATTGTATAGTATTTCTATTCAATCAAAGGAGTTTTGATGGTCTACCAAACGCTCAATTATAAAAAGTAAGCCTTTTTTTTATTGTTGAATATATTTTATTTGTTTCATTAGTTTATTATGTGGCCAAACTTCTTCGTTATTTAATGTTTAAGCATCTTTTTTTAAATTAGTAGTAAAGTATTTTATAAACCTTACCCCAGTGAAAAAAACAGCCTTGCACATTTGTTTCTGGCCAGACTCTTTGAAACCCTTCTTTTAGCAATTTCAAAATCTGTTATTATATTCTCTGGAGAGAATTGTGGCGCAAGCACTGGTTTAATGTAATTTAAAAGCAATACATAGCCAGTGGTTGATTTATTTTCCCTAAGGGCGTAGACTACAGGAAGCACCTATAAAAACACACATACAATAATAATATAACAAATATGATGCCTGTGTGATTAAATCCATAGCACAACTTCCTTTGGGGATGCGGTGAGGTTGAGTAAAGCTATCGGTCCCGTATCGATTGTGGCATGTAAAATAACCCTGGAAGGTATGTGAAAATATCTTTCCTGCAAAATTGGTAGGCCTTTTCATGCTTGATCATAGAAAATCAGTGTGGAAAACAACAATAAACCACCAACCTTCCTGAACTCCCCTTGTGCATGTGGCTTTTACCAGATAGCCCTGGTAGCACTAACCAGCCGAAAAGATGAGTGCATACCTATCTCCGGATGGATTTAAATCACATCAAACAAACCTTTGCGTTGCTGACTTATGGAAAAAAAAAGAATTCCTATCAAATTTAATAAAAAAATAGACATCTGTACACCTCCATTTTATATATATCATCTTTAACAGCTTCATTATTCATTACACACAAGTCAAAGGTGTCCTAAGTAAATATATGCTGTAATTTCACACAAACTTTTTAACATTTATTATATGTTTTATATTACTTTATATTATATAGCCAACAATATACAACTATCTCTAAATACTCATTTATCTATTCTCACTCCAAACAGTTGGTCAAAATCCATATTTTATCATTAAAGGTGTTAAAATTAAATTCAAATGAGTATAAAATGGACCTTAACTAATAGGTCAACAATTCAATAAATACACTTCCATTTGTTAATGGGCCAAGCCATGTTTTTGCAGTTGTTAATTAGTACATATAAAGCTATTTATTAAAACTTTAAGATAATTGATTGAACTTTATTTCAAGTTTTGCTTACTTCAAACTAAAAATATTTCCTTATCCTTTTCAATTAAAATGGAACTGTATATTATATTCATAGCATTTGAAACATTGAATATTTCTGACAAATAGGACAACACACGCTCACTGGAAAAATGTACAAATATTTGTCAGTAGTAAGTGGGCAGCCATTTTCCATTTCTGGCAATGAGCCAGCAACTGTAAATATGACGTATGAGGGGATGGTGTAACTAAAATATCCGTGTGATAGTGATGTTTCAAGAGAATTACATTAATAAAATCAATTTTTAATGAATATTCTGTGATGTAAGGCAGTGACGTCAGTAGCAATGGGTGTGTGTAACTAAACTAGAGGTATTTAAATTTTGTATATGATGTATGGCAGTGACGTAATAAGAGAATTGCATTTATTAATTGAATAAAATCAGTTTTGAATTAATATTCATTGACGCCACAGGAGTATGACTTTTTCAAATTGAATTAATTATTATATTCTTTGATGTGAGCACTAACCATCCCTACTTGTAATGTTTTATTAATGAAGTCATATTTATATATACTTTATAAAGTGGAAAACCTGTATTTTATTAAAAAAAAAGTTATATGGCTTTTACTACAAAAATATAATTTAAATCGTAGGGAAATATTACTAGAAATTAAAGATAAATACACATTTTCACATTTTATTGTTATAATATATATATATATATATTTCACAATGTATTATTGTTATGCATAAAAATACAAAGATCGTCAAATAACGATAGATAGTCAAAATATGGGATAGGATCGGGCGGGTCGACAAACGATTTAGACGTGAGGACATTGCCAATGAATACCAATACATTAGGATGATTGAGATATTCACGTGGCGTGTGATATATTGTTCAAGAGTGTGCTGAGTTTTTAATTCGTCCGTAGACAAGTATATTTGAATGTTTATTTCACTCAGGCTCAATTTCCAAACAACGAAAAGTTTTTTCATCACAATGCTAAAGTAATTCATGTTGGAATCAAAGTTTACACAGTTCTCCACCCAGTCTGACCAAAACTGCATTTCTTAAACGAAAAAGTTCAATTGTGAGACGGTGAGTATTAGACGCTTAGAATTTGACGAATACATCACTTGAGCGTAAAAGTTGCGGCTAGAAAAAGGCCCTTCATTACGTGTTTGTTCTGTTTGTCGTTTAGGTATAAAGTCTGGGTCACCAATGACGGTTGTGAATCCTCCAATGGCAGATGGTCCTCCACCATATTACAGCTGCACGTCACCTTCTCCATGGCTGTCTGCGTCTGGACTAATGATCTGTAATAAACATTCATCACAATTAAAGCTAGTCTCGGCGTCGGCGTCGTCTTCGGTGATTGGACAAAATTTATATAATTTCTCGGCACTGTGAAATCTGATGAATCATGCCAAGGTGTTTGCATTTTTTAACGCGCACGGCGTGATGTCGTGACAAGAAGCGGTACTTCCCAAACAATTGGAGTTGATTAAATCTTCAAAGGGACATTTATAGTCCTCGCGTAGAGGGATGAATGTCCACCCTGTGAGACGGGACAAGAAATGTTTTTTGATTGTTTATTACATGCGTAAGGTATGACGGCTTTATCTAAATTTTGCTTTAGAATTGCACCCAATTTGAAGTAGCATAGTCCAGTGGTTTTTATTGAATTGATAGCACGAGGATTGTTTCTCGTCGATGAAAACTATCGCTAGCTCGGTGACCACCCATTCCTTTTTAGAGTTGACGATAAATGAAAAATCAAAGATGCCCGACATGATGATGTTCATTTGTCAGATAATTGAATACAAATGATCAAATAAAATTCTAATATTCATTTTATATCTAATGCTGGAACACACGTCTGGGAAGCCCCTGCGTGTACACCTTGGACAGCTGCTAAAGTGACGTTTGAACAGCGTGACGGCCAGTTGGTCGTTCTTTCATAAGTTGGTGGTTGTAAACAGGTCTCTGAATCCCCTCAGGCTCCAGCCGGTGGTTTTGGCAACAGCATACATACAGTAAGAGTGGCTGTACACACGGGACGCTATGGCTTGGAGTAGTTTTCTGTTGTACGTCCATCTTCTCAAGTGTTTATTCACGAGGCTAGTCATCGCTAGGCTCGGTTGTCTGGCATATGTATCAAAATACTCCCCAAATTTGGAAAAATATAGAACTACCCAATGTGAGCCGGGTTTAGTGTGAGGGTCTAGATTGAACACAAATAAGGCGGGACGAGTAAAATTTTGAGTCTCCAACTCGTTTCAGGTGTAGGCTTAACGAAATGGTCTAATCTATAAAGTTGATGGTATCTCCTCACTCGTCTATCAATCGAATGGAGATAAACTCTATTACTCGTTTCGACACCGGAAGGTATATAATATTTTTCAGTGCTTCCACTATCTTATAGCCTGGAGGAACAGCCATGATGAGCTCATGCAGGGAACGACTTGGTTCTCCATTGACGTAAGCCCTACTGGAGAGACTGCATTCGACGCGAATCACGTTAGTGTGGAGAATATTCACTGTTTTTGTAGAGATGTGCGTTTGACCCACGAGAGGAATGACAGAGTCAAGCCCTAGCAGGGATGTGAACGTACCGGGTCGGGTAAAGTTGATCATCTTATTTCAAGTTATATAACTATTTAAAGTGATCGAGAGCTTCGTGCTGCTCGGGACTTCTCTTCGCAAGAATCGGTCCAACACCTCAAGTTCCTAAGTGCCCGGAGGGATGTTATATTCTTTGCCGTCGCAATATAATTTATTATTACGTTCATCAATGTTCGGTATAGAATTAAACGTTGCCAGATTGATCATTCCGATGAACCATTCTTCTTGACGATTCTCCTCACCCAGCAGGATATATGGGAAGTAATTTTCAGTCAGATTATAGCTCTGGCCTGTCAGTGTAAGTGTCATAAACATGTTTACTGAAATCGATCGTCAGTGCAAGTATTTAAGGAAGGCTAGGCAAATATGGCCACAAAATACAGTTCTGTACTCTTGATACCCCGTATGATTATAGCGTATAGGTAAATGTTGTAAATGTCACCGCATGCGATAAAGAACTGGATAGGTTCCTTGTAAGGCAGCTCGTTTACGAAAGAATATGTTTTAATACGTCGAGTATACACTTGTCCAATAAGGCTAACAGAGAGTCCTACAGGTTCAAGGTAGAGCCGGAATTGAGTGAACTTCCCAACCAGATTTTTCATAAGTGTTATCAGTCTATTGATATGTCCATATATACCAGTCCTTCCTACTAATATTTCACTCGAGGTTCGATCCAAGCCTGGTATATGTTCGATGTAAGTTTTAAATACCTTACCGTCCTGACGTTCGATACCATGACTAAGGTATCTTATCAACAGTGGAGAAGTAGAGTATATATCCTCTAGCGTGTAAACCCTTTCCCGTTAGTTAGCCGAGTCCCAGTTATAGTAGAGGACAAGCAATATCTTTTAGCGGGAGGCTCGAGGGGTGCACTATGCTCCGCAGGCATCGACTTACCTTATTTTATTTACTTCTGAGTAGTTTGCTCTACAAACTCGATTATCTTATCATTATTATTATTATTATTATTATTAGTATTATTATTATTATTATTATTATTATTATTAGCACCGCGTCTTACTACCCGCTCGGGTTATACGCACTTACGCTAATGTGTAATG
>CABFVX010003938.1:56501-75291 GCA_902151425.1 Timema shepardi | reverse complement strand
CCCCACATTCACAAGATGTCTTGTTAGAGGTGAAGGAAGGGTTTGGTAATCAGATAAATCTATGCCGGGACCGAGGATTGAACCCCAGACCCCCAGCACAAAAGTCCGACACCTTTGCCCTAGACCACCAGGTCACCCTCAACTTATATTAGTGCTGTCTGTTCACAAGACCTATAAAATGCCAACAATGATAAAATACTAAAGATTACGACACCACACTGGAAAAAATACATAAGACTACAATATTGTGATTGGATTAAAACATTAAAATAAATTGAAGAAACCAAACTAAACCAAACTAAACAATGGAACAGTTTATAACAGTATAATTAAAATAAATATAAAATTAAATTATTCATAAAAAAAAGAAGAAGAATAAAACAGATAAATTACAAACAATAACTATTAGAATAATTGGTGACCCGATGGTCTAGGGGTAAGGTGTCTTAACTTCTGTACTGGGGGTCTGGGCTTCAAACCTCAGTCCTGGCACAGATTTATCTGATTACCAAACCCTTTCCTCACCTCTGACAAGACGTGTATTAATCACGACTTGTGAATGTGGGGAATGCCATGCCTCCACCGTTGTTTGGATCTGACGTTAAACTGTAGGTCCTCCATTTCATTTCACAATCACCCTACCATTAAACATGAGCGTAAGTGCGTATAAGCTGAACGTGGTGCTAAAAATAATAATAATAACTATTAAAATAAAATAAATTAAAAGAGATATTTTCGGATTAATCTAAGATAAGTTTACAACTAAAGATATAACTTTTAAGAGTGTTCTTTGAATACGTATCTAAATTAAATGAAGTCCTACTTTTATGAAAAAAAAAATTAACTCTGGAAATATGGCACTAACGCTACTTTTACAGTGTTGATCTTTCAGTGATAACTATTTATTCAAGAGGAAAATAAATGTTAATATTAAAAAATATTGAAAACAAAAAGGCCTTCAAAATAAAGTCTTTGTGAGAAGAAAGAATGAAGCCCTAGAAGGCTTATAATTCTTAACATCAATATAAATCGGTTAAAATTAATGTCATAATTAGCGGCAACAAAATTCCATTTGACATGTTAAAGTAATTCAATTCTAAGCCGCATCCGCATATTCAAGCTTAGATCTTACTATCTGGCATTAGGAACTCTAAGTTCATTGTCACACTTAAAAAAGCAGACCACCTATCCTTATCTTGAGCTAGTTATATCATTACTCCCTAATTCTTTCAGGTACATTCTCATGTTATCCTTTCGTATGAGCCTGGATTTTCCCACTTGTCTCTTCCCATTGGGTTTGCCAGTTGATACCCCGGACAAGGTTCTAGATTCTTACATTCCTGCTGCGTGTCCTCCTGCCCACCGTAATCTATGAGACATGTCTTGTAATTAGTACAGGGTATGTAACACATCGCCATGTAACCTACTCCACTACCAAATAGTTTCAATCCTTTTTTGGTACCAATTAATATCTTCCTTAGAACATTGTTTCCAAATGTCTTAATTTTGTTTTCGTCATGTAAGGTAAGATACCACTTTTCACACCCATAAAGAACAACCGGTGAAATGATTGTTTTGTATATTCGGAATTTTACATTCCTTGAAAGCAGGCGAGATAACTTAATGACTAATAGAATCCCTTTCCCGGATGTATTCATTTCTTAATTTCCAATCTAATATCGTTATTGCTAGTTAAAATTGTTCCTATATATTTAAACTCATTAACTCTGTCAAATGATGGGCTCAACGTAGTGATATCTAAATTATCGCCCTCAATCTGAATGCTCTGTGTGAACATATACTTATTCTTTTCAACGTTCACTTCAAAACCTATTTTCCTACTATCCTCTAGTAAAATTTCTGAATTTCTTGCAATCGCTTCCTTACTATTGTCTAACAAACCTAAATCATTTGCGTCTTCTAATAGATGAATTTTACTGTTTAATGTCAACCTTTCCCTACTCTCTTGCATACCCTAATAGCATATTCTAAGACTAGATTAAAAAGTAATGGTGAGAGTGCATATCCTTGTAGCTTAGATTTAACCAAGGAAAAGTACAGGCTTAAAATATAGTAAACTTAAGGTAATGAGGAAGTGCTAAACTAATTAAGGTAAAGTAATTTGAATGAATGATTCATTATTTGCTCAACATGCCAGTGAAGTAGAGTTTATTATCTAAGAGGACACCTTAGTAATTAATTTAGAGGCAGCGTACTATATAATATAGTCGAATAATTTATAACTGAAATAAATAACAAGGTTAGAGTTTTCCTAGTGATGGATATATATTTGTTTAAAATTTATTAATAGACATACCGTTTTCAATGGTCCATTGTAATGTTTCATTTATGTCATTTTGTAAATCCATACCATCTGCAAGGGAAATGATGTTTTTGAATAGTTTAAAATCAGTAAAAGATAAAGTTTTATAATAAAGGGTGTACCTATTTAAAGTAAGAATTAATCGTATAAACTGAACGGGTAGTAAGACGTGGTGCTAAAGCTGAAGTAAGAAGTTTTTTTTAAAGTGGACCAAATAAAGTGTTGGAGAGACGTGAATCTATTTTGATAGCAAAAAAATAATTTTATCACCCCGCCTTACTACTTGTTCAGGTTATATGCATATATGATAATTGCTCTAATGGGGTAGGAATGAGGAAGGAAGCATTTTATAGGTAATCTACTCGCATTTGCGTGGCAAGAGAATGCGAAACCACTTAGGGAAAAAAACACTCAGTACACCCTATTGGGATTTTAACCCCGACCTCCCCGTAATCAGTAGGCCAGTCTCAAAATCATATCATTAAACAGATAATTTATTTTTTAAATATTAAAAATTACGTCAATTTTTTTTCTTAAGTACTTTAGGGAAAATATTAAAAAAAGATTAGCCTTTAATTACAAAACAATGACAAATGAAGTTCTAAGAGGAGTAATGAAAAAATACAATTCTGCAGGTAACTAAGAAGAAAGGCCAACTGGATGGGTCGCGCGAGAAGAAAATATCTCGTTGAGTGATGTCATAAAATGCAAAGCGGAATGAAGAAGGGGACCAGTAAAACCATGAATGCAACTGATGTATGATCTAAGAAAATGAAAGAAGATTACGTCGAATTATTTTAAAAGGGGGAGCTTTCCATAGGCCATTTTAAAGGACTTTATTTGGACAAAGCAATGGATCTGCCGAAAATAAGATCATCCGATTATATGAATCTTCACCCCAATTGTTTAATTTAATACATGGGTATTATGAAATTCAGGCATTGTAAAAGTTTTGCTAAGCGAAATAAGATTAAAAATATAACCAGTTAATGTAGACAAATTCTTTAATAAACAAATTTAGGATTTTATTAGACCCGGCACATCAATATAAAGTTAGTATTTTAATAGCAAGATACACAGTCGTAGGTGTAATGTAACGAGATTGCACGTATACATTGGTTTCAGTATTCAGATACGGTGATAATAGTTAGAGTGGAATTATACATCGAATGATAGATTGTTCCAACCTAACTATTATAGTATGTTTAGTGATAACTTCCCAATTTATTATAATGTTTTAAGGAGCCGTTATATCCAATATATTCAAAATTCTTCTGGTTTAATTTTAATACTTTTAGATATGACCATACTTCGTTAATTTCCATACACAAAAATTTCCGTCATTGTGAATAATATAACACCAATATATGGCCGTCGTTGATATTATTTTAAATAAATCTGTATTGCCGTAATCGTAATAAATTTAAACATAAATATATGACTTTCATTGTAATGAATTTCGATATAACTATATGACCGTCACTGTGATGAATGTCGATATAATTATATGACCATCAATGTGTTGAATTTAAATAAAGCTATATCACCATCATTAAGATGAGCTTAAACATAACTAAATGGACACCATATTTATGAATTGAGATATAGCTATAATACAATAATTGTGATGAATTAAAATACAAATGTACGATTGTCATTATGAAGAATTTAAACATCAAATGTTAACGTCATTGTAATGACTTTAAATATGGTTATATGAACGTAATATTTGTGAATTTATATACAGCTATATTAATGTCATGGTGATGAATTTAAATATAGCTGTATTAATGTCATTGTAAAGAATTTAAATAAAGCTATATTACAGTAATTTTGATGAAATTAAATTTAGCTATATGTGGGTTATTGAAATGAATTTGATCATAACTATATGAATGCCTTTATGATCAATTTAAACGTAACTATATGAACGCCATTATGACGAATTTAAATATAACTATATGAACGCCATTATGATGGATTTAAATATAACTATATGAACAACATTATGATGGATTTAAATATAACTATATGAACGCCATTATGATGAATTTAAATATAACTATATGAACAGCATTATGATGAATTTAAATATAGCTATATGGAAATAATTTCGATTGAATTAAATATAGCTATATTAAATTATGATGGAATACAATAATATAAACTTGTTACCATCATTGGGAAGATTTTAAATATAGCTAAATTACTGGCATTGTGGTTAGTTATAAAATAAATATATGCAGGTCATTAGGATGAATTTAAATATAGTTGTATGAACTTAATTGTAATTAATTTAAGTATAGCAATACCAACGTTATTGTGATGAATTTAGATATATCTGTATTACCATCACTGAGATGAATTTAAATATAAATATGTGAACTTAATTTTGATTGATTTAAATATAGCTATGCTACATTCATAATGAATACAATAAATATAGCTATATCGCCAACAATGCGAGGATTTTAATATGGTTATATCACAGTCATTATGACGAATTTAAACATGGATAATTAAAGTCATTGTATTAAATTTAAATATAGCTATATTAGTTTCTTTGTGATGAATTTAAATGTTAAATAATGAAAATAATTGTAATTATTTTAAACGTTTTAGAATTACCATAATCATGATGAATTTAGATACAACTATATGACCGTTATTGTGAAGCATTTAACTATAGCTCTATGACTACCATTTTGATTCAATTAAAAACAGATATATAAACGTCATTACGATGAATTAAAACATAACTATATAAACGTCATTTTTATGAATTTAAAATAACCATATGAACATCATTGTGATTAATTTAATTATATCTATATGCCCGTCATTGTGATGAATTTAAAAATAACAAAATAACCATAATTGTGATGAATTTAAAAATAATGAAATGACCATCATTGTGATGAATTTAAAAATAACGAAATGACCCATAATTTTGATAACTTTAAATATAGCTATATTATTGACATTGTGACGTATTTAAAAATAATTATATCAACGTAAGTAAGATTAATTTAAATAAAAATATATGAAGGATATTGTGATATAAACATTGAAGTATGAAAGTCATTGCTATGAATTTATTTAAATATAGTTATACCCACTTCATTATGAATAATTTATATATATATATATATATCCATACACCATCATTGTGATGAATTTATATATCTATACTACCGTCATTGTGATGAATTTATATATCTATACTACCGTCATTGTGATGAATTTATATATCTATACTACCGTATTTGTGATNATATATATATACATTACCGTCATTGTAATGAATTTAAACAAAGCTATTACTGTCATTATTATGAATTTAAACAACTATATGATTGTTATTATGATTAAATTAAACAAATATATGACTGGTATTATGAAGAATTAAAACATAGCTATATGACCTATTAAGATTAATATAAACCTAACTAAATGAACTTCATAATGTTAAATTTAAATATAAATCCATGAAAGTCTTTGTGGTGAATTTAAAGACAACATTATGAATGTCATTGTGAAGAATTTAAATATATTATGTAAGTAATTGTGATATACTTAAATATAGCTATATGAACGTCATTCTGATGTATTTTAATATGGCTGTATAACATTTATGAATAATTTAGATATGGCAATATTATCATTTTTGATCATGGCATTCAAATAGCTATATCTAAATTCATCACAAATACAGTAATAGAGCTATATTCAAATTCATCCGAATGAATGTAATATAACCATATTTAAATTCATAACAATGACTTTCATACATCAGTATTTCTGTTAATCACAATGACGTTCATATATCTTTAAATAAATCTTATCAATGTTGATATATATAGCTACATAACACAAATACCTCAAATGTAATAAATTTAAACATAACACAATGACCATAATAATTATGACGAATTTAAATATAAATATATGACCGTCATTGTGATTAATTTAAACATAGCTATATGACAAAATATATGTTTGAATTAAAATTAGCTAAATTCCTTTCATTGTGATTAATTTAAATATAACTATATGAATGTCATAAGGATGAATTTTAATAAAGTTATATGAACGTCATTGCTATGAATTTATATGCAGCTATATTATAGTCACCATGATACAGTTAAATAAAGTTATACAATTATAATTGTAATGGATATAAATACAACCATATTGCCGTTATTATGAATAATTTAAATATAACTACATTATTGCCATGTTGATGAATTTAAATCTAGCTATATTATTGTGATAAGAAAATTTAAATAAAGCGATATTAACGTCATTTTGTTGAATTTAAAAATAGGTATATGAACGTAATTGATACATTTAATATAACTATATAAACGACATAGTGATCAATATAGAATATAGCTATATTACAGTCATTGTGATTGATTTAAATATATCTATACTAACATCATTGTGATGAATTTAAATTGTTCTATATTACCGTAATTTTGATAAATCTAAAAATAAATATATGCTCGACATTGTGATGAATTTAAAAATAATGAAATGACTATCACTGTGATTATTTTTAATTAAGATATATTACTGTCATTGTAATGCATTTAAATATAGCTAGATTATTGTCATTGTAAATAGTTTAATGATAACAATATGGACTTCATTTGATTAATTTAAACAAAACTATATAGTCGTTATTGTAATGAATTTAAAAACACACACCATATAATCGTCATTGTGATGAATTTAAAAACTACTATATTAAAGTAATGATAATAAATTTAAATATAGCTATATGAATGCCATGGGGAAGAATTTAAATATAGCTATATTTCTGTAACTGTGATGAATTTAAATATTCCTTTACGACAGTATTTGTGATTAATTTTAACTAGTTTTATGACCAGCATTGTTGTTAATTAAGAAATTAATTAATGACTGAAATTGTGAGTGATTAATTAATTAATGAATTACTGCCATTGTGATTATTAAGAAATTAATTAATGATTAATTGTGATTAATTTAATTTGAATGATAAGACAGTCATGATGATTAATTTAACTGGAATGATAAGACAGTCATTATAATTAATTTAATCATAACGATATTAACTGCATTACGATGCATTAAAATGTAGCTATATTAATGTTCTTTTATTTAATTTAAAGATCCTATGTGACTGCCTTTATGATTAATTTAAATATAGCTACTTTAACATCATATCTATTGATTATAATATAGCTATATTACATTAATTACGAATAATTTAAATATTATATCTATATTACCGTTATTTTGATTAATTTAAACAGAGCTATATTATCGTTATTGTGATGAATTTAAACAAACTATATGACCGTCATTATTGTGATTGTATATATAACTACATGAACGTCATTATGATGCATTTAAATATATCACTATGTATGTCATTGAGAGAAATTTAAACATAACTGTACTACATTCTTTATGAATAATTTAAATATAGTTATATTTCCATCATTGTGATTAATTAAAATATATCTATATTACTGTCATTGTGATGAATTTAAACACAACGCAATTAACATAATTGTAATGTATTTAAACGTAAAACAATGACCATAATGTTATGAATTTATATATTACTGTATAACAATATTTTTGATTAATTAATATATTTATAGCTATATTGCTGTCATTTTGATTAATTTAAACATAGTCATATGAGCGTGATAAATATGAATTTAAATATAACGATATTATAGTCATTGTGGTAAAAATAAATATAGCTTTACTATCGTCATTGTGATAAATTTAAAAATAACTATACGAAAGTAATTTTTATCAATTTTAATATAGCTATTTTACTGTCATTATGACGCATTTAAATAAAGATATATGAACGACACGGTGATGAATTTTAAACGAACTTTTTGACCGTCAATGTGACGAATTTAAATATAACTATATAACCATCATTAATATGAATTTAAATATAGCTATATTATAATCATTTTGACAAATTTAAACCTAAATCGTTACTTTATGGCCGTCATTTATAATAAATTAACGTAGTTATATAACCGTTGTTGTGATGAATTTAAATCTAACTATCTAAGTAACTGAAAATTTAACTTAAACAAAACTAAATGACCATTTAACCGATTTATTTAAAAATAGCTATATTCCAGTAATTTTGATCAATATTAAAATAAATATATGCCCATCATTTTGATGAATTTAAACATTAAAAAAGGTAGGAGAATCATTGTAACGACTTTAAATGTATATATATTACCTTAAATGTGATTTATTTAAATATAGCTATATAACCGTCATTTTAAATAATTTAAACATGACAATATGTCCATCATTGTGATGAGTTTATAACATTATATTACAGTCATTATGATTAATTTAAAAATAACTATATAACATCATTATGATGAATTTAAATAAAGTAATTTTACGGAATTGTGGTGAATTTAAGTATAGCTATATAAATGTAATTGTGATTAATATTAATATAGCTATATAAACGTAATTGTGATGAATATTAATATAGCTATATAAATGTAATTGTGATTAATAGTAATATAGCTATATTTCCGTCATTGAGATGAATTTTGAATGGAGCTATATTACAGTCCTTTTGATTAATTCAAACGTAACTATATGACCGTCAATGTGTTGAATTAAGATACTAATTAATTACCACCATTAGGATGAATTTAAACATAATATATCAAGTATTTGCGATATATTTAAATGTAGTTAATTAATGGCAATGTGATGAATTTAAATATATCTATATGAATGCAATTGTGATGAACTAAAATATAGGTACAATATCGTCATTGTAATGAATTCAAATATAGCTTTATCATCATATTCGTGATGAGATTTAAACTTTAAACGTAAATTTATGACCCTCATTGTGATATGGTTAAATGTAACTACAAGTTCGTATTTATGACGAGTTCAAATATAACTATATATATATATATATAAATATATAGATATATCAATCTTTGGGATTAATTTATATGTAAATATATGATCGTCATTCTGATGGATTTAAATATAACTATATCCCCCCCATTAGTGTGATTAATATAACTATATGACTTTTATTTGAATGAATTTAAATATAACAATATGAACGTTATTGGGATTATTATAAGTATAGTAACACACATGACATTGTTATTAAATTATATACTGCTATTTATCATCATTATTATTAATTTAAATAATGTTATAAAACATCAGTGTGATGGATATAAATATAACAATATTTCTGTCGTGGTGATAAATCTATATGGCCGTCATGGTGATGAATTTAAATATAATTATATTACGTTCATGCTGATGAATTTAAATATAGATATATTACTGCCATTGTAAATGATTTAATCATAACAATATGGCCGCCATTGTGATGAATTCAAACAAAACTATATGACTGACCTTGTGGTGAATTAAAAATAAATATTTATTTTAACGCCATTATGATGAATTTAAATATAGCTATATGAACTTCATTGTAATGAATTTAATTATAGGTTTAAAACAATAATTCTGATTAATTAAAATTTAACTATAACCACTCTCATTGAGATTAATTATATATTTAACTATGAGTTCCATTCTCTGAAGTCAAACCTATCTATATGACCTCTATTTTGATGATATCAAACCTATCTATATGACCTCCATTGTGATTAATTTAAACGTATCTATATGACATTCATTGTGATGAATCTAAACATAACTATATGACCTTCATTGTGATTAATCTAAACATAGCTATATGACCTTCATTGTGATGAACCTAAACATAGCTATATGAACACCAATGTGATGAATCTAAACATAGCTATATGACCACCAATGTGATAAATATAAATATGGCTATATGAACTTTCCAATAAATTTGAATATTAATAAATGACCATCATGGTGAGGAGTTTAAATGTGATAAATTTAAATATAACTAATATTGCGATTAACTTTAAATATAACTATCCATCATGGATTTAATTATGTTGACATTAATGTCATATTTATATTTATTTATATTTAATTTCATAAATTTTAGGTCTTATAGTAATTATAGTTAAATGCATCATAATGAGGGTCATATAGATATATATACTTACTCAAAACTACGGTTATTGTGGTGTATTTAAAAATACTTATATGACCATCATTTAGATGAATTTAAACATAATTATAAGACCTAATTTAAATTAATTTAAATATAACCGTCATTTAGATCATTTTAAATATACCTTTAGGGCCATCAATGTTAAAGATTTAAATATAACTAAATGTTCGTAATTTTATGGACATAGATATATCTATATATGTGGGCGTCACTGTGATTAAATTCAACACAGTTACATGGCCATAATTGTGATAAATTTCAAAGAGTAAACATAATTATATAAATTAATTTGAACAAATTACAATGAATGCCATCATACATTTAAAGTAGATCACTGTGACTGCCATACCTAAATAATGTAAGGTTGGCTTTTCAAATATTTAACAATATACTCTTTGGGTATATTGAGGATGGTTTTTCCAAAGTTATTTTGCACTTTGCTTTTAGGCAAGTGCGTGTACACATCCTCTAAGTTTTAACTTCCTCATTCCTAACTCATAATTATAACCGATACTAAAACATGGTGCTAAATAAACATTAGTTATAACGCGATAAAAATCGATGAAATGTTTATTTCAGATGAATAATTAACAGAAATTGTGTACGTAAGCCTTCATATGGCATTTAGTGTTCTAATATGTCCACGTTCAACTAGTGCGATCCCATCAGTCCACGTTCAGCCGTAAGTGCTAATTCCCTTTCACGTTCAGACACGAGTGTTCCCCGCCAACAACGTTCAGCCGCGAGTGTGTTCCCCCCAGTCAACGGTAGCCGAAAGTGTGTTCCCCCAGTCAACGGTGGCCGCGAGTGTGTTCCCCCAATCAACATCAGCCACAAGTGTGTCCCACGCCGGTCCGCCATCAACCACGAGTGTGTCCCTCCACGCCGGTCCACCTTCAACCGCGAGTGGGTCCCTCCCCACCGGTACGCCTTCAACCGCGAGTGTGTCCCTCCCCGCCGGTCCACCTTCAACCGCGAGTGTGTCCCTCCACGCGAGTCCACCTTCAACCGCGAGTGTGTCCCTCCACGCGAGTCCACCTTCAACCGCGAGTGGGTCCCTCCCCACCGGTCCGCCTTCAACCGCGAGTGTGTCCTTCCCCGCCGGTCCACCTTCAACCGCGAGTGTCTCCCTCCACGCGAGTCCACCTTCAACCGCGAGTGTGTCCCTCCCCGCCGGTCCGCCTTCAACCGCGAGTGTGTCCCTCCCCGCCGGTCCACCTTCAACCGCGAGTGTGTCCCTCCACGCGAGTCCACCTTCAACCGCGAGTGTGTCCCTCCACGCCAGTCCACCTTCAACCGCGAGTGTGTCCCTCCACGCGAGTCCACCTTCAACCGCGAGTGGGTCCCTCCCCACCGGTCCGCCTTCAACCGCGAGTGTGTCCCTCCCCGCCGGTCCACCTTCAACCGCGAGTGTGTCCCTCCCCGCCAGTCCGCCTTCAACCGCGAGTGTGTCCCTCCCCGCCGGTCCACCTTCAACCGCGAGTGTGTCCCTCCCCACCGGTCCACCTTCAACCACGAGTGTATCCCTCCACGCTTATCCGCCTTCAACCGCGAGTGTGTCCCTTCCCGCTTATCCGCCTTCAACCGCGAATGTGTCCCTCCCCGCTTGTCCGCCTTCAACCGCGAGTGTGTCCCTCCCCGCTTGTCCGCCTTCAACCGCGAGTGTGTCCCTCCCACACCGGTCCGCCCTCAACCGCGAGTGTATCCCTCCACGCTTATCCGCCTTCAACCGCGAGTGTGTCCCTTCCCGCTTATCCGCCTTCAACCGCGAGTGTGTCCCTTCCCGCTTGTCCGCCTTCAACCACGAGTGTGTCCCTCAACACCGGTCCGCCTTCAACCGCGAGTGTGTCCCTCCCCGCCGGTCCACTTTCAACCGCGAGTGTGTCCCTCCCCGCCAGTCCGCCTTCAACCGCGAGTGTGTCCCTCCCCGCCGGTCCACCTTCAACCGCGAGTGTGTCCCTCCCCACCGGTCCACCTTCAACCACGAGTGTATCCCTCCACGCTTATCCGCCTTCAACCGCGAGTGTGTCCCTTCCCGCTTATCCGCCTTCAACCGCGAATGTGTCCCTCCCCGCTTGTCCGCCTTCAACCGCGAGTGTGTCCCTCCCCGCTTGTCCGCCTTCAACCGCGAGTGTGTCCCTCTCAAACCGGTCCGCCCTCAACCGCGAGTGTGTTCTTCTCCACTTATTCGACTTCAACCACGAGTGTGTCCCTCCACGCCGGTCCACGTTCAGCCACTCGTGTTTCCCTCCACACCGGTCCGCGTTCAGCCACTAGTGTTTCCCTCCACGCCGGTCCGCGTTAAGCCGTGAGTGTTTCCCTCCACTCCGGTCCGCGTTAAGCCGCGAGTGTTTCCCTCCACACCGGTCCACGTTCATCCACCAGTGTGTCGCAAACAGGTCCGCGTTCAGCAGCGAGTGTGTCGCAAACCGGTCCGCGTTCAACCGCGAGTGTGTCGCAAACCGGTCCGCGTTCAACCGCGAGTGTGTCGCAAACCGGTCCGCGTTCAACCGCGAGTGTGTCGCAAACCGGTCCGCGTTCAACCGCGAGTGTGTCGCAAACCGGTCCGCGTTCAACCGCGAGTGTGTCGCAAACCGGTCCGCGTTCAACCGCGAGTGTGTCGCAAACCGGTCCGCGTTCAACCGCGAGTGTGTCGCAAACCGGTCCGCGTTCAACCGCGAGTGTGTCGCAAACCGGTCCGCGTTCAACCGCGAGTGTGTCGCAAACCGGTCCGCGTTCAACCGCGAGTGTGTCGCAAACCGGTCCGCGTTCAACCGCGAGTGTGTCGCAAACCGGTCCGCGTTCAACCGCGAGTGTGTCGCAAACCGGTCCGCGTTCAACCGCGAGTGTGTCGCAAACCGGTCCGCGTTCAACCGCGAGTGTGTCGCAAACCGGTCCGCGTTCAACCGCGAGTGTGTCGCAAACCGGTCCGCGTTCAACCGCGAGTGTGTCGCAAACCGGTCCGCGTTCAACCGCGAGTGTGTCGCAAACCGGTCCGCGTTCAACCGCGAGTGTGTCGCAAACCGGTCCGCGTTCAACCGCGAGTGTGTCGCAAACCGGTCCGCGTTCAACCGCGAGTGTGTCGCAAACCGGTCCGCGTTCAACCGCGAGTGTGTCGCAAACCGGTCCGCGTTCAACCGCGAGTGTGTCGCAAACCGGTCCGCGTTCAACCGCGAGTGTGTCGCAAACCGGTCCGCGTTCAACCGCGAGTGTGTCGCAAACCGGTCCGCGTTCAACCGCGAGTGTGTCGCAAACCGGTCCGCGTTCAACCGCGAGTGTGTCGCACACCGGTCCGCGTTCAACCGCGAGTGTGTCGCAAACCGGTCCGCGTTCAACCTCGAGTGTGTCGCAAACCGGTCCGCGTTCAACCTCGAGTGTGTCGCAAGCCGGTCCGCGTTCAATCGCAAGTGTGTCGCACACCGGTCCGCGTTTAACCGCGAGTGTATCGCAAATCGGTCCGCATTCAACCGCAAGACTGTCGCAAACCGGTCCACGTTCAACCACGAGTGTGTCGCAAACCGGTCCGCGTTTAACCGCGAGTGTGTCGCACACCATTCCGCGTGTGACTAGCCTGGTCCGAATCTTGCCGCGAATGTCTTACCCAGTCCGAGCCTGGGAATTAATGTTATTCTTCAATAGAATTATATACACAATAATCTTTTTCCATTCGAATTCTACTTACTAGAATCCCTCTCAAGTCAAAGTCTGCCTTTGAGAATCGCTCTCCAGTCAGTGTGTGCCTAGCCGAATCAAATCCGCCTGTTAAAATCACTCTGCAGTCAAATTCCGCCTACCAGAATCGCTCTCCAGTCAAAGTCCGCCTACCAGAATCGCTCTCCAGTCAAAGTCTGCCTATGAGAATTGCTCTCCAGTCGAAGACGTCTGCCTACTAGAATCCCTCTCCAGTCGAAGACGTCTGCCTACTAGAATCCTTCTCCAGTTAGTTAAGTGTGCCATATTTTTTAAAAAAGCTTTACCCAAGTGCATTTGTTGTGAATGTGTTATTTTAATCTCTCGGTGTGTGCCTTAGTGACAGTTCATTTTGATGAACGAAGAGGCTAACCGTGGATATAGCAAGTGTTTGGTCCAGTGTTATTTGGACTGAAGACAGAGGTGAGTACCAATATTGAATATCTAGTTTTAAAAATTTAAAGGACGAATGTTTATTAAACGTATTAAAAAATCTTTTGTAATAATATTGCTTTCATTTTAATACTTCTGATTTGCAAAAATGTAATAGTGGTGAGTAGGATATTACTTAATTAAACTAGAAACAACATCCAGAAGAAGATTTGAAATAGGGCTTGTTTTCTCGATTTTCCATACAAACATATATCTAGATACCTAAATTGTGTTTATACCTCCATTGTATACATATACACCTTAATTGTATATATATAAACACTTTATACATGTATATGTATACTTATATAAACACTTTATATAAACATATAAACACTTTATATAAACATATATATAAACACTTTATATAAACATATATATAAACACTTTATATATGGATATTTATATTTATATAAACACTTAAATATGTATAATATAGATATACACTTATTTTATGTATTTTCAATTTTCATTTCATAATTTCCTCGGTAAAATTTTATTCGTGAGTAGTGAATGAATATACAATAAATGGCCTTCAGTATCAAACTACCTAGGCTGATTTCCTAAAGCCACATACTTCCCCAAAAGAGAATACCTTGTTAGCCGAGATATGGCTAATCAGATGTTGCACTTAGGTTAAATAAATATCAACCAAGACTTTTAACAGTACACGAATTTGATTTTTACTGGATGGAATATATATATTTATATATAGGCTTAAATACAGACGTGTAAACATAGTTTAAGAGCTGACCTTTTCCACTCTTTACCTCTAAAAATTATTTTTTGGTTGATCACAAACGGGAAATGAAAGTTAACAGGTACATATACATAGATTGGATCTCTATGAATCGAATTAAATTATTGTAAAGGGCAGGAGGGGTAACAACACAAATTGTTGTGTCAGTTTTATTTCCCTCCTTCCTTGTTTGTTCTCCTAGTGAAGAAGGGCAGCTCCGCCTGGGAATGTTTTAAGCCCATTTGGTTCCTTAAATTTATGACTACTCTAACGCCTTTAAGACGTTGCCTGGATGTGACGTCACGATAGGTCAAGAAAGTATTTCCCATGTTAGTGAATTTTCGTTGTATTCAGCGAATTTTCAAGATATAACATTGAGACAAAAACCACCAATTCTTAAATAATTTTTGTACATGTATTTTTTATAAATCATCTAAAACTTAGGCGATTTAGCTTGGTCACAAAAATTGCCAGGTAGGAGTCTTCCTGCTAGGATGTGGATTAAAAATGTCCTTGGAATATTGTTTACATCGGAAAAAAAGAAAAGAGTAAGAAAAACATAAATGTAATATTTTCAAGCGGCAAATAGTATTGTGACTTATGTAAACTCGTCAAAGGAAGTGTTATCAGCAGATAAACAAGAGGTCTTCGGGGTGAAATGCTCATTTTCTCCACTCTCTTTCGATTCCATACATTGGCATCAAAGTATGATAGTGCTTTGAGTGCTTAGGTTCGTAAAGTTAAGATGCAACCCACTTCATAAGACATAGTATGATTTTGGTAGGAAAAACAGTAGAAGTTAGTTACTAAAACAATGTTAATATATTCATATATAAAGTCATGTCATATACAGATGTTACTTTTGATAAATGTTATCAATACATATAAAATAACACAAATAATATAAATAAATGTTATCAATGTTGACCGCAAAGAAATATGTTTTGATTTTCTCTACCGTTCTTCCAACCAAAATCAGCGTATAGTTACGAATTCTTCAAAGAGGCAAGTCCTCAAAGTTTGATTCCCACGTCCACAAAAATGGAGGTACAGCTATAGCCATGTGCGAGTTACAATATTAGAAATTGCCTCCCTGTAGCAACCACAAGGCCTTAAATCGTATCCCGAGAACTTTTTCCGATATTCACATCGGATAAAATTATAATATTTCATAACAATCAAAACCACAAAAACCAATTAATTTACAAGATAGTAGTTGGAATGTAATTATTCATAAAAATAAGAAATCCTTAATTTCCCCCCCTCCCCGATTATTAGAACATACGAGGGTAGGTATATAGAAACAATGGTTGCCTAAACAAACCTTTTGTATTTTAATTATTTTATAACATTTATTACGCAGCAAGGGCACACAAACAATTCAAGGCAAAATACCCCCTATCCATATAGTGGTGTCTCTGCGAATACTTTTTCAATATTAAAGAACAAAATTAAATAGGCCTAAATATAATTATCCAATTGTAGCCTTAGCCACAGTTTTAACTACAACCCCCAAGATAGTATTACATTTTAATCCTGGTTACCGATACCATTTTGGACCCATATAAACGCAGGGCTCCAAACATGCACCCACCAATAACACCTCGCAGAATATTTCTCTCTGTACTCTCTCAATGTTCTCGCTACAGTAACAAGGCTGTATTTCCTCTGGCTAAACAATTTCTACCCCCTCTCACCATTTACTTCCCCTCTCGTAGCTTTAGTAAAATCATGTAATAAACGTGATAATAAAATATCTGTAAATTGAAAAATGACCCCTGAACACGGGATCCTTGTCTTAAAACGTCAATGCTCTACCAATGGACTACACAGGATCAACCCCGTTCTCAGGTTCATTATTCACTCACATTTTAAGGCAGAGTATGTTATAGACGTGTGTAAATCAGTAAACAATCGATATCAGAGCCACCGGTGCGGCGAGGGTCGACCTTATAATCCTGAGAAACAAATTGAATAATAAGTGTACATGAAAACGAATAACATGGAAGAAAGTGAAGCCTTGTGTAGTTAATTGTACACCCGTTTGCTTTCTCCCAAGTAATAATAAAAGGGTAGGCCTATAGCCAAACACTCGCCACCAAAATATTCAAACCTATTCCACAAAGCGGGTTGCATCTTAACTTGACGCGTCTAAGCACTCTCGCACTTAGCACAAATGCACGAAATAGAAAGAGAGGGAAGAAAAGGAGCAGTTCACCCCGTGCAGCCTGTAATTTATCTACTTTCAACATTTCTACTCTTCCACTGACGAGTATAAACAACCACTCTTTCATTCCCCCTCTGAACAACGTTGATTAGACCTCCCTCGGTGGGCGCATACTCTAAGGCGTCACTCTCGCAATAGACTAGACTTCTGATGACAGGAAGATCGGGGTTCAAATCCCAGATGGGTGTATTGGGGGTTGCTTTTCCAAAATAGTTTTCCACTCTGCCTGCATACAAATGTGGGTACACTTACTCTAGATTAAATATTCGTCATCCGTCGCTCATTAGCGTAATTAGCATATATGCGTGTAAACTGAACAGGTAGTAGGACGCAGTGCTAAGAACCATTTACTAGTATTTCAAAATTATATATATTTTTATCGCCGCGTCTTAATACCGGTTCAGTTTATACGCTTATGCACTAATTATTATTATTAGCACCGCGTCTTACTACCTGTTCGGGTTGTACGCACTTACGCTAATATGTAATGGTAGGGTGATTGTGAGATTAAATGATGGACCTACAGTTTAACGTGGAATCCGAACCATGGTGGAGGCCTGGCATTCCCCACATTTCACAAGATGTCTTGTCAGAGGTGAAGGAAGGGTTTGGTAATCAGATAAATCTTTGCCACGACCGAGGATTGAACCCCGGCCGCCGCGCCACCAGCACAGAAGTCTGACACCTTACCCCTAGACCGCCAGGTCATCCTATGTACTAATTAAATAATGGGTTGGGAATTAGGAAGGCTTTATTTAGAAGAAGTGCACCAGCATCTGCGTGCAGGAAGAGAGTAAAACCACCCTCAGTGCACTCGAGCTGGGTCAAACCCCTATCTCATTGCCTTAGGCAGTTTAGTAGGCCTACATATTTCTCGTTTTATATTCTAGATGTAAATTCTTCGAGTGAATACATCAAAGAGACAGTGGTGGACGATTTAAAAAAAATAAAATAAATGTTACCATGTAAGATCATTTTTGAAATTATTTAAGAATTTATTTTTGTGTGTTTCTTTGTTATATCCTTAAAACTCATCGAATAAAACGTAAATACATTAACATGGTAAATCCAATCTTGAAACACTGTGGCGTTAAAGAAAGGTGACGTCCTTAATGGAAGCACAGATTAGGATAATTTGTCCAATGTCATCGAAATCTCCCCCTTGGTACGAGTTTGATCAAAATCTTCTTTCAGAAATGACTTACGACTTACAATTTTTTATCCTCCCCCCCCCCC
>CABFVX010003938.1:0-56486 GCA_902151425.1 Timema shepardi | reverse complement strand
CCCCCCCCCCCTCCCCCAAACACACCTACCCATGTGAACGACGAGTATTCTCCACTTGTTTTAAGTGGGCTGAACAGAAACAGGCCATTGTACAAGTAAAACAGTCCACCAGTAACAACAAATTGACCTCGTGCCAGCGTTCGTTAACATTTTAATTGACTTGACACGAAGCCATAAGCTCGCTCTTCTTATGTGACAATCTAGTTGGGTTTTTTTTTCTACCTCAGAGTTGGGTTCTGCTTTCTTCCAAGATAACAAAAAAAAAACACATCAAGATGACAATTTTGAGATTCGTATAATCTCAAGCTTTGTGGCTTTTTAATATAAATAAAATAAAAATTTCGTCACAAATTAATTAAAATGAAATATTTCAAACTTAGACAAACAACCCCTTAATGCATATAGTCTTCCTTATGAATTACCTTATTAATAGCATGAATTTCAAGTTTACAAATCAAAATTATAATTTGGAGTTATGTAACGCAAACTAATAGTTCTGAGAGCAGTTGTCCTCCATGTTGTTATTATTATCGTTATTTTTACTACAATCTTAAGATTTATGTTTGGATTTCAAAATGAAACATCTTATAATTTCTCCCTTGATTTTAAGTTGAAATCTCATCTTAGTGATGTTTTATTTTTATACCGCGTTTTACTACTTGTCCAGGATTTACACATGTACTAATTAAGCTAATGAGCTAAGGATGATTAAGGTTGAGTTTAGAGGAAGTTACCTACATTTGAGTGGAGAAAAAATGGAAAATTATTTAGGGAAATAAACCTCACTACACCTGACCGGGATTTGAACCCCGTTCCCCCTATCATCGGCAGTCAGTCTAACACGAGAGTGGCACCTTAGACATTATAGCCACCGAAGCAGGTGTGATCAAGTTGGAACAGATTAATACCATATTCACCCGCATCGGTGGCAGCGTGGTCTAACGCGCTAATCTCGTGCTGGACCAGACTGACTAAGATGGAGATATCGGGGTTCGATCCCAGTTGGGTGCACTGAGGATGGCTTTTCCTAAATGGCTTTCCAATCTCCCTCCACGCAAATATTGATACAGTTCTTCTAAATGAAGCCTTCCTAATTCCTAACCCATTAGTGCAATTATTACATGCATATAACCCGAAGAGGTGGTAGGACACGGTGCTAAAAAAAATTATTATTATTATTATTAGCACCGCGTTTTACTACACGTTCGGGTTATACGCACTTACTCCAATGTATAGTGTTAAGGTGATTGTGAGATGAAATGAAGGACCTACAGTTTAACGTGGAATCCGAACCACGGTGGAGGCCTGGCATTCCTCACATTCACAAGATGTCTTGTCAGAGGTGAAGGAAGGGTTTGGTAATAAGATAAATCTTTGCTGGGACCGAGGATTGAACCCCGGCCGCCCGCACAGAAGTCTGACACCTTACCCCTAGACCGCCAGGTCACCCATAAAAAATTAATAAATACCATATTCAAAAGTACAATACGCTTTTAGAGAACAACCGTTGTTCACGCTGTTTAAGAAGTCAATTTCACAATTGATGTATATTTTTTTTAATATACCCTCTATGTACTCGAGCTATTTCTTATAATTATAAATTTAAATCATTTGCTATAAGATATTAAACTAAAAAACTTCTAAACGACCTCCATATTGAAAATAATAACTATAAAACACATCGTTCAGCCTAAGTTCAAGTAATATCCTAAATTTCGTGTCAAAAGATTCTAGGAGTTTGGCAGTAATCGTGGATAAACAAACTGTCTTTTTCTGAGTGGCCGCCATCTTGAAAAGGAAAACCAGATATTTAAAAAAATAATCATACACGCACATTTTTCGGTTTAATCTAAAAGAATGTACATACCAAATTTTGCTAGCATTTATATATATATATATTTTTTACAGTTTCATCGCAATAAATATCCGAACAGAAAGAACGCATTATCCTGAAGTTAAAACAAAACCTCGCTTGACATGTCAGTTAAATACATTTACTGTATTAAACTTTAGTACATAATGGCAAAAAAAAAACTATCATACTTTAACCACGATCAAAGATCCAGTTGTATTAACCATGATTGAATTATTTAATTATGTTCCCTGCAATCTATATCGCGTCGACGTGTCGTTATAGCAACGGTTGTTAACTTTCTATCTCTGATGGAGAGTACGAAGGTTATATTCCATTCACGGTAGGAATTGACTTCTGAAAGGCCTTTGTCCCTACCATAAATCTACTATATAGTAGGATATTGGTAGGAAAAAAGACCTTTCAGAGAGTAATTCCTACCGTGAATGGAATATATAAGGGGTACCCAGTACAAATATTTTACTGACATGAGTTTGCTCCTGAAGCTAAAGGAATGCCGAGAATAGTTAAAAACAGTTATCAGACTTTAAGATCAAAATAAAGTAGAGGTGAGAAGTAATGGAATATTTGAAGGACGTTGCTTACCTGTGACGTCACGTTAAATCAACAAAGGATATTCCGTGTTAATTTATTAACGTTTTATTAAGTGAGTTTTTAAAGATACAACCCTAAAACGTAAAACTTAAATCCTTAGATCATTCTAAATATAGTCTTACATTGTCACAAAATTATGTTTTGGATCTTAAAGTAGTTTCATATAAACACGAAAATCGGGTCTTAAAGCGAGAACTTTACCTAAGGCCACCAAGGCCGACCTCAAATAGGAGAGTGGGTAATTATACTCGTCAAAGGAAGAGGTGAAGTAATATCAGCAGATAAACAAGAGGTCTCGCAAGGTGAACTGTTTATTTTATTCCTTCTTTTTCTATTTCGTACATTGGTTTCTTAAATGTTATAGTGCTTAGAATACTTAGGTGCGTCAAGTTAAGATGAAACCCGCTTTGCAAAATAGCTTCGAAATCCCCAAGTATGCAACGTTGTGAACCAACGCTTATCAGTATAATTCCACTTATAAACTAAATTAAATCTAGATTAGAAACAGCAACAAGCCTCCCAGCCGTTAATTTGTCCCTGTGAAAGATGGGGGACACTTATGACAATTTTTTTCGGTCATGCTTGTAGTCAAAATCTGCACCCTAAGTTCAGTAGGCAGTTACACTATCGACTGAGCTAAGGCGTTGGAACCAATTATTATTATTATGTGTTTTGTCTTACGACAGGTCCATTGCTATTTTTAGTGAATTTAGACCACCAATGCGCCCTGTCCTCCTCCGCCTCCTCCTTCAGCTCCCTGAATTTTCTTTTTTCCTTCAAGTCATCTAATATATGAATCCTCCTCCTTCCTAAACTCCTCTTCCCCTCAACATTTCCTTCTATGACGTCGTGCAAAGATAGTTCATCCTAAGGATGTGCCCGATCCCGTTGGCACCGAAGAATCACATCCAAAATGGATCTCTTCTCACACACTATTCTTAGGAGTTATTCATTTATCACCCTGTCTGTCCACCTGATCTTTTCAAATCTTCTCCAGCACCACATTTCTTGGCATTCCTTTGAAACCCCTCCGCCCCCGCCTCCCAATACCTTCCCATTCCCCTATCCAGATGAAGAGAGACGCTATTACACACACACACACACACACACACACACACATATATATATATATATATATATATATATATATATAGAGAGAGAGAGAGAGAGAGAGAGAGAGAGCAAAAAAAGGTTTGTGAATATTGGTTCAGATGGGATAATGGTGGAGGCTTGCGGTTGTTGGACTGAAGAACGTGTCTAGGGGTCTTATTCTAAAGGCCGATTCACACAGAATACTAAGCTATGCCATGCTGTGAAAAAGTTTTGTCAGTTTGTTTTCACACTCATTGTTAAGTTAAGCTATGGTTTCTCTCCCCCCTCCTCCCTGAATTGACTGTGGTTTGTTTCTTTATGGTATGTCCCAGTCAAGTTAAGTTATGGTATTCTACAAAACGACTTTAGCTCGGAATATAGTACTAAGGGAAAGGATATGCTGCTAATAGCAGCTGTTTCGTAAGATGAACTAAAAGGTAGGATTTGTAAGTTTTACTTGTTTAATTAACTATTCAATTTTGACATAAAACCCCTTATTACATATGAAACCTAAATAGAGTATTACTTAGATATACGTGAAACAAACTGAAAACAAAATGTCAACATTTATTTGGTTATTTTCAACAATCCAGCAACAATACGTATCATCAGCTAAGAGAACTATATCTTCACTTATTATTCCCAGTGTTCATGTTGGGGAGCAAATTAGTTATTATATTTATCAATTGTTCAAGACCTGTGACAAATAAAGTGAGAAAATGATCATAAAAGAACCTAAAACTTCCAGGGGATATAAGCACTCTCACTAAAGTAATTTTCATCATTCTGAAGAGCATATCATGCTTATTTTCTTGTATCATGCCAAAAAGATAAAGAAGTGATGAAATCACTATACATAGAACAAGCAAGAAAATTAGGGAAGATATAGAAAAAGGGGGTTATAGCTTAGATCTCTTAGCTGATGATACGCAGAATATTGTCTCAAGTACTAAAATCAATTATTTAAAAAATCTAGTAATTAAAGTAAACTGTAGTGGAATAACACGTAGCCAAACACGTGGCCCAAGATGCGTTATGCGCATGCGCAACTTAAGATAGCTCAAGATGGGAGTGTGATGGAAAAAACATAGCGCGGCGTATCAATTCATAGCTTCTCTTTCAGTGTGAACTGGCTTTTATACCGGGTTTGCTTAACACCCATTTCTACTTCACTTGCCACCAATACAATATAAAACATCCATATTTGGTTGGTAATTAAGTAGCTTGCAGTCTTAGCAAACTTATTCTATCAACCCCAATACGAAGGTAAGCTTGATAGTTTGGTTGTGTCTCATAATAAATGATAGTACATTTTTTGTTCCCCCATTTTATCTATACAATTTGATTAGTGCTAATGTCAATTTTTTGGTTAATGCCTCCACGTCTCTCAATCTTAGTTGAGTCTTTGAATTCTTTTGGATGTTAGCTTTTTATAACTAATACTTAATATTTTCGCATTGGTTTGTCTCAGACCTGAGGATGGCATAATTCGCCGAAACATGTCACCCAGCCAAGAGTTGCAACAAATTTTATAAGGAATTGAATCAACACATTAGATAAGGAACGTCTCTTTAATTCAATATTTTCAATTGACATTTTCGTTTATTATACTTGTTCTATAGCAACTAATAACATATATAAACAATATATATGTATTAAACATATCAACACTATTAAAAATAATTTGGATGACACATATGTTATTACAACAATTCTCTTATAAATCTTTTCGATTGTTAACACGTGCATTTTTAAACCATTTGACTCAGATAACAAGTTCTTAATATTAATCTAAACACTTATTATAACTTTGTGGGACTATGTTATTTGTTATATCTCAATTTTAATATGTTTCATGTGTATTTATATTGTCAGCAGTTTTTATATGTGAAAGTTTCACAAATTATGTATCTAGTCAATTAGCTAACTTCCTATCAATCACCTTTTTTATGAATGTTATTGTAAATATATAAATATCCCTTGCCAACTTTTTCTTAGGTTGTTATTGGTATAACTGACCATTCAAGTGATGGGTTGTTGTTGATCTTTAGTTATAGTAATTACGGCTCCAAACTAGTCATTTGACCATTTACAGTTGTTATAGTTTTTCAGTTAATTCTTCACAATATTCTGCTATTGCTTAACAGTATCTTGCACATATAAACAGTTTTACCTATTTATGAAATCAATTATTAACTCTGAGGTGATTTTACATTTTTAACAACATTTTAGGATATTATTTAAAGTGAAAAATGATTCCTGAACACTGGAGATGAAAGCGGGACTCTTGGCTTAGTATGCCAATGATCCAACCACCGAGCTATCTGGAAATAGTCCCGTGCTGCATCTAAGCCTTACAGAGACAAAGTTGGCTGCGTTATCTGATAGCTCGTAATCTTAATTGATCACACATCTGTAGCCAACAATTTATGCAGGTCCATTACAGAATCTGCCTTAAAATATTAGTAAAGGATGTGACTGGTCACTGGAATATTACTGTATAGCTCATTGGTTAGAGCACTGGCCTACTAAGCCAAAAGTTCCAAGTTCATTACCCGTGTCCAGGTGTCATCTTCCTAATCTAAAGAATATAAAATATGAATGCGGTTATAACCATAACTATCAAATATAATAACTTTGCTATTTATTCCATCAACATTTTAGATACCATTTTAGAAAAGTTAAAAATTTTAAAATATAGCTAATCAATAAAATATCGTTATTTTAAGGACTAGGTTCAAAATGGACACTATATATAAAGTTTGAACACAATACATAAAATCGTTTCGGATCCAGTGTCAAGGACAGACAGATAGAATTCTAAAATCTACTCTTTTGGGTTTGTAGCAACAATTTCTAGGTAGAAAATACAATACTTTCTATTTATGTGATAAATTAAAAATTCTAATAGATTCCACAATTATTTTATAATAATTGAATATTGTCAGTAGTAAACTTGAGTCTCAGATCTCGCCATCGGGGACTTGAGGGATATGTTAGGCATCGTGAGTTAGGGTCAGCATTGTAGTTTTTTTTTTCTTAACAAAAAATATTTTTTGCCAAAATAAATAAAATATCACACAAGTAGATACGTTCATAAAAATAGTCTACAGTACTTTAAAGTGGGAAAAGTGGAAAAAGTGGGAGAATCTAATTTTAACTCAAATTGAGCTATTGCTGCCATCTGTTAGAAAATGTCGGACAGTTCTAATTTACTTTATATTATGGTTAAAAGAGATCTTTTGTCATATTTAAACTAGCCGACCCCGTGGTGTAGTCACCAGTGCACCTGGCTATAAAACTAGAGGTCCCGGGATCGATTTACGGCTGCTATTTTTGGTCCTTTTCCCGAAAGGGGAATCATCCCAACAGTCACCAGTGTTTGGTTAGTTAGGTGTCTTCCCACTGGTTCCACACCCTCATACTCACTATAATCACCATCTCATCTCATCGGGACATTGAAAGAGCCTCCACGGAAAGGATGTACAATTAGTACGTTCGGGCGTCCCCTGGAGAATGGTACATTAGGACTGGATAATATTTTCACCACCGGACTACGATTGATGTAGCTCAGACAAGCATGTTTATAATTTACATTAATTTTTTTTAGTATTATTTGGGGTCATTTTGGAGTTTGAGATGTAAAAGTTGTTGTCCTGGAAAAATGCGTGTAGTTGGATTCTCCCCCTTTTCCCCTTGTAGCTTTCGAAATAGAAAATAAATAAATAGCTACTGCAATAAAACATCAGCGCTTGTTTTAATCCACACATTCCTGTTGTACATTATCATGAGAGTGAGTTGTTAAGCGTTCCCACGAAGGTAGTTGAGGTGATAATTGAAGGAAGTCTCACGATATCACTACTATCACTATCACGAATGTCTAGCCGGTTGAATGTTGCGATAATGCCATCCTGAGACAGTGATAACATGTCTAGAAGATGAGTGTGATAGCAACTAACACAGTTTACTATCATTGCTAGAACCAGTCTTTCCTCAAGCCCCTTAATCAAAGGAATATGATGAGGTGGTTGAATTTGATCTAAGCGCAACCTTTGAGAGAATGGAACACCACAAAATGGAACCCACTAAATCCCCCTACGCCCCTCCCCACCACATTCGCTTCTCAATTTCCCCAATGTCCCCAGTCAGGGTATAAATGGCTTGGAACGTCTTCTAAAAAGAGTTGGGGGCCAATTCTGTAAATTTTATTTCGTACAGAACTATTTTTAAAAATGTTGACTACTTCCAAATAACCACGCACGTGGTGACTCTTCTTCCCTTTATTCGTCTGTGTTCATTTATACAGGGTGTTAAAAACATGTTTCAGAACTTTATGATCTTGTAGTAGACTTACTCATTAAAATGAGTAAGCCAGTAAATTTAATAAATAAAGGTCCTCACCAACTCGCACAACGATACAGGCAATTTAGTATCTCAGTAATAAATAACACAATCATGAAAATTAAATGTTATTTGGCTTTACATGCCACACATGCATTATGCAGTGTGGGTCGGAAACAATTATACGTTTATACTGAGGCAAGTGATGGACAGCGTGCTGAGGTTTGCCTGACGTCCAATGGAACTCACCTGGGTGACGTTATCTTCAAAAAGTTAAACAGTGTAGCATGTAGTTTACTTTTAGTTAGCCATTTAATATTTACTTTTCAATTAAAGTTATAATTTTCAAGTCAGTGATCGTCTAATTGTTTCGAACTCCACACTGTATTATCACTTTTTAAATAAAAGGTATACTATAGACTAAATGTTTTTATTATTACTTAGCACCGCGTCTTACTACCCGTTCGGGTTGTACGCTTTAAGTACTAATTATGCTCATTAATTAGGAATTGGGAAGGATGAATTAGAGGAAGTGAACCCGCATTTGCGTGGAAGGGGAGTCGAAAACCATCAAAGAAAAACCACCCCTAGTTCACCCAACCAAGATTCGAACCTCGATCTCCCCGTCCTCAGCGATTGAGCTCAACACGACAAGCGTGTTAGCCAACTACGCCACCGAGGCGGGTGACTAAATGTTGTCCTCCCATTTCCACACAAATTCCAATCTTCCAATCAGACTGTAGTATTCTCTCAGAAAAATACCTGCCTTCATCCGAATCGTCTGATAATCGTTTACAGCTCTGTAGCAAGTCTGATAAATCATTTATTGAATACGAATAGAATAAACTCTTTAGTATCTCCATAAAAAAAAGTCTTAATGAAAGTCCTTAATGATTAATGTCGGAGGACCGGTGAGGGGGGTGTGGGGGGGGGTGTTGGAAGGGCACGAGACAGGATGCAATCGATAGGTCAAGAAGGTCCAGTCGCATTACATTAATTATCTGGAATTAAGTTTGTATGGGGATACTTCAAGGGTTTGGTGTATTAGTCACCAATAAATGATTAGACTTACCACAGTGAGATGAAAACTGTTGTCAGACGATTAGAATAAAGCCAGGGATTTTTCAAAGAGTACACAAGAGTATTATACTAATTTATATGGTGTGAAATTTGTGTGTGTAGAAGGAAGTAGAATATGCAAAATGCCCTATTTAGTGATAAGATCATAAATTTGTGCCATGGACGCCCAGATAACATTTCAAATCCATCATCATTTTGTTTATCACCTAAATACAACATTGCCTGTATCTCTGTCTGTTTTGGTTTGAGGAACTGTGTTCATTAAGACTTATCTCATTAATGAGAAGGCCTACTACAATATCCTAAAGTTCTTAACCCTTTTTTCATCACCCTGTAAATATGATTTAGCACCGCATCTTACTACCCGTTCAGGTTATACGCTTTCGTACCAACTTACGATAATGTGTTTGGAATGTGGAAGGTTGAATCTAGAAGTAGTTTACCCACATTTATGGAGGGAGAGTGTAAAACACTTTTGTAAAAACCACCCCAGTATACTGGACATGCTTTTGTGTTTAATCAAAGAAATGTCTAAATCTGAAAGTTTCAAAGCAGTTTAAAATGTGTTTGTTAAATATGAAAACACAGCTACACTTGTTTTTTCTCTTTTAATTAATATAGATGCTTTGAAAAACATACAAATAAATATGAATGTTTCACGGTCCATCTGTAAATATTTTCGACATAATTACATACAGTTTTGTATTCACATGTGTAGTACAACACACATTTTATCAAAGGGGTTGTAAACTCTTCTATAACATGCTTCGGGGGCAGCATGGCCTAAAACTTAACTCTCACAATATACTCGACTGCCAAGGACTAGGAGATTGGGGCTCAAATCCTGGTAGAGTGTACTGACGATGCTTTCCCATAACTGGCTTTTCATTATCCCTTCACTCAAATGCGGGTACACTTCCTCTAAATTCAACCTTCCTCAGCCTTAATGCATTGCAGTAATTAGCAAATAGGTGTATAACTGAACAGGTGATAAGACACAGTGCTAAAATAAATATAGCCAAATTAAAAAAAAAACTTTTATATAACACACACTTGTTTTTTTAAAAAAAATAGGATATCACTATACTGCCCATAGTAATGTATTATGTATTCATCCAATCCGAATCTAAATTAGGCTTTTTAAACCAAACTTTTTTCAAGTTGGGACGCGTTGTGTGTTGACCCTGTTGGAATAGATATATATATGATTGTGTAGAGCCTGTTGGAATAGAGATAATATGATTGTGTAGAGCCTGTTGGAATAGAGTTATGATTTTGTTGAGCCTGTCGGTTGCTGTCAACTGTATCTAGCAGATGTTGGCCCCACCACTTCCTACAATACATACTAATTAAGTCGAGACAGTGCTAATCAGCAGACTCATACAATAGGGGCTTTACGAATTAATAATATAACTATCAACACCATCCAGGAATTTTTATCATATACATATTTTCTTATATAGCCATAGAGCTATTTTTAAACACATTTCAGTGGTAGAATGGTCTAAGACACGGGTTTACAAGGGATTGCTCGTGGGTCACATGCGGTCCATATGATTTTTTTTTGTGGCTCACGGAGTTTCGTGGATAAGTTGTCTACCGCAGTAAAATTGATGTTTTTATCCGAGAAACGGAAATTTTTAACTGGAGTGATAAATATCCATAAACGCTCCAAATGATGTTCATGTTTAATTTCTTCCTTAGAGCTGCTGTATTATATTGTGTCAAATATAGTATATTCTAGCCAGAAAATTTGTCTAAGATGTAATTAAAACGGTTTAAATTACCATATTTTATTTCATTCACAATTAAATACCTTTTTTAAGACCACGTCCTACTACCGTTTGGGTTATACACCTATGTACTAATTACACTAATGTGTTAGCAATTAGAAAAATTGAATTTATAGGGAGCGTACCACAATTTGCATGGAGGGGGATTGTAAAACTATTTAGGAAAAACCACCCTCAATAGGCCTACACCCAACCGGGATCCATCCCCATCTCCCAATCTTCAACAATCTAGTCTATTACGAGATTAGCGCATTAGACGACGCGACCACCAAAGCGGGTAAAAATACCTGTTCTCGCTTTTTCATATCTTGACCAAAAAAACTAGCCGATATGATGCGGCCTTTAGACTCTTGGACACAATTGTGCCCCTCGGGCACTTTTATGTCCCCTGGTCTAAGGGTCACTCTCACAATAGACTGGACTACTGATGACGGGGATGTCGGGGTCTTAGCCCCGGCCATGTGTACTGAGGACGGGTTTCTTACAAAATTGTTTTCCGGTCTCCATACACGCAAATAGGAGCACAGTTCCTTTAAGCCTCTCTCATCCCTAGCATATTAGTGTAAAAAATGCATGTGTCAAGCCCGAATATGTAGTAGGACGCAGTACTTAGTAAAAAAACGCAAGCTATTTATATATTGTAAAGAAAATATTTAATAAAAAAACTATCGAGGACAGTGTGAAAATCAATATAAAACATTTTAGTTCATAAATATATTTATTTGAGATATTTAACATGCACTTTATGAACTTACTGATAATATCAGCACATGATTATATGAGCGAGAGCGAAATAACCTACCAATCTGACCGAGAAAGGTATTTTCAAATACTTTCCAAAGTTCTTTACACGCCACAATAAACAAGAGACCGACGGTTTTTACTTTTCCTCTGAAGGAAGTTGAGCTAAGAAATTTTATCGCTCAACTGAGGTGAGCACTTTACCTAAAGACCAATTCGTACATACAGTTTTAAACAAGACTTCGGAATATTTTTTTTAACTATACATGAACTAGTCTTTCCCCATTTGTACAATCCTCTTAAGTAATTGTTTCATTGATGCATTAGGGGGACTAAGGACGCTATACGATTGGGACCGTGAATCTGTAACGCACCGTAGTAATTGTCCAAGAGAGAAGACTCCAAATATTCGTTTTTACGTAGCGCCTATGTATTTTCAGAATTGTAGAAGAAAGAAACCAATTTCCGATTAATTCAGTGTTAATATTTCTATAATCACTACAATTTTATTATTTTTGTAATGACTTTTTAAGATTTAAATTATAAATGAGGCATTCGGGTCCAAAATATGAATACCTTCATTTTATGAAAAACTGTGCTAGCAGCTTTCTCTTTTAGCTTACTCCCTGTGTTTTTTTTATAGCCGGGAAAGACCTTTAGGATAGCTTATATCGACGAATGTTTTAGTTATTTTATTTATAACTAAATTTACGGTTTTCGTAGAAGTTTAAATATATCACATCCAAATGTATAAGGGCTATAAGGTTTTCACCCCAACCCCCCAAAATATACAGTGTTCGTATGAGCTTATATACACGTTAAAGTTTCCAAATTACTAACATTAATACAAAAAAAAATATGTATACTCAGTATACACTGAAAGTTGGCTGTCCTACCTTCATCGAGTACATTATAGCCCTATATTAGAAGCTATATCATAACTTAACGCATCAAGGTAGGCCAGCTCTATGCTGTATGCACATTGGCTCATTTGTCCAATCATTTTTTGTTTATATCAACTTGAAATCCCTTATGTGTATAACTGTATGTTGGTAAATAAAGTATTTATCTTTGTACATAAATAAAAACGCTAATTTATGCGGTTAAGTTATGTTTTAAGGTACATTCAGTTTACCCTGAAAGGTAAGTTACCTACCTTAAAACATAACGTAACCGTCTAAATTAAGAGTTATTATTTTTAAACAAAGATACATACTTTATTTGTTAATATACAACCGTACACAAATAAAGGATTTCATAGTGATATAAACAAAAGATGATTGGACAAATGAGCCAAAGCGGACACAGCATAGAAGCTGGAAATTTGCTAGGAAAATCTAATATTCTTTGGAAGCTACCATTTTTTGCCGACATCCTACAACCCTAACATTTAAAATGAGTAGTCGAAAGTGTTCACATGAGAGGAGAAGAATGGAAGAAATTAAAGGAGGAAGAGTGGTATAAGAATAGAGGAAGATGGAGGCACCTTACTAAACTGACACGGTCACAGGCTGGAAATAGTTGATGATGATTCGTTTTTCTCAAAATCAATTCATCCGTTTTCTTGTAATTTCAATTACCTGATGTGGTATTATCAAATTATATACACAGATACACGCAATTTTAATATTTTTAAATGCCTTAGCTCTATGTGGTATCTTCCACCATTCTCTATCTCGTAAGCTCTTTTGTGCACTCCATTTCCCTATTTGCTGTTAATAATGACCTTGAATGATAAGCTTATTTGTAGTTTGTTTGACATGAGTCTATAATATTTCAGGCTAAAGCATGGTAAGACTCCTCAATCACACATTATTAGTGATCATGTAAAATAGTCCCCCTATTCCCAATTTTGAACATGATAGCTTTTTTTCAAAACATTATTCAATTTTAACAACAATAAGTTATAAGTAAATTACTGTAAAATGAATTTTATTTAGATAAACACATATGTATAAATATTTATAATGTAAAGAATTAACAGATACCCATTATAAATCAAAGTGCGTTAACCATTCTGAGCACATTCCTCATGCAAGGAATTACGACAAATTGGCTGAAGGGATAAAAAAAGATCTTTCGCTGGCGTAAGTTCTCAGTTAACATAACAATGTTATGAGAATACATTTATTTAAATATTCTTTAATGTGGTAATATATTCATACTATTAAAATGTGTGTGAGCTGCAAAATTTTCCCTAAAATTGCAATGCATTATTATACTTTTTCTAACTACCACCCCTAATGTGTTTTCAAAATAGTCTTCAGGTTTCATATAATTTTTTGCTACAGGTATTTATAATTATTATTTTTCCGGCTGTAACCACCTATAATTATCATACTTTTCCAATTCAATTCTACACATTTATAAATGTTAAAGGGAAACAAAGTGAATACCTTAAAATATGTAGTTGAAACAAATACTCCGGAAAACCTCCAGTTGGTTATAGAGAACATCGAAAATAAAATTGGCCATTGGAGAAGAAAGAGTAAATAACTGATGCCAGGGATTTTTATTAATACGTACGTCGAGATTTTGATAAACGGTGGTAAAATTGAAACATTTATAAATATATTTTACTTTAAAACAAATACCCGTACATTTACTTAGACTACGTTGATATGTTTTGTCATTTGTAACAATCATGTATCGTAAACTTTGGTGAATTCCAATAAAATCTTATATGCTAGACATAAATGTTTTATGGAGGTAAGAAAACACTCGTACAGTTAAATTGTACCTGACTAGCGAAGCGTAGATTATGTAAATTATATTTTTAATAAAGGATGTATCCGTTGCAATGTATGAGCGTTTACTTACCTCCTTGTTAATTGCATTCGTGTACAAATGTCAATGCTCTAGCACAAATACAGTAGCACAAATCCTACCACAGGAGTCGCTGTGATATCAATTATATATAAATGTTAGCCAATGATTTACACACGTCCATCACAGACGCTGCCTTAAGATATGGGTGAAGAATGGCCCTGAGCATGGGAGGATTCCTGGATAGTTCAGTGGTAGATATTTGAGGCGCTAACGAAGGGTCCAGGGTTTGATTCCCATTTTCAGGTGTCATTTTTCAAATTTACGAATATAAATGGCTTAGTTTATATAAACATTTTAAAACCGTATCCAAACAATAAAAGTTCATCAAAATATATAACTGTAGCACTCTCACCTTAGTAGAGGCCAAGATACGTAGTATAAAGCGTAAGTAGACACTGGGTGAAAGCATTATGTTGTCAACCCGAGCTCTAGATAACAGATATTAGAAAACTGATCTTTTTTCAGGGCCACCCAGCTTACCTGGGTGTGAGAAGTGCTGATTTTGGTAAATATATTTCCTCTTAGAGGAAATAGCTATTTGTTGATTGGCCAGGAACGAAACGCAATTCTGAAGAGTCAAACAAAATGGCGCTCGATGGAGAAGACAAGAATATACAGATCCTCATCTATTTCTGTAATGTAGCGTGATCATTGTGGATTATCTTGACCAGGTGTTGAACTTTAATATATCATACCATATGTAGCTTCAACACTATGTCACTCTTTCAGATGTAGGATATGAATAATCAACATTGTTATTAGAAATAGTGTAGGTCTACTATGGTTATGTACTTGTGATATAAAGATTACCTAAGAGCGTAATTTAAAGTACTACATTTGGCGTCCATGCCACATAGTTTGAAACAGTTATCCATGGTTTATTTTATTTTGTTTGGCAAAATTTCAGGAATGAATATCTCATAATACAAGCTCTTGTATAGGTGACCCCATGTTTGTCGTGTGGCGTCCTTGTGTGTTGAGGGTGGCAACTAACGGAAAAGAGCGTCTGATCTTGTTTGGTAACGATCACTCTCAATGTTCGAGTATAGAAACCGGAGGATAAGAGCGTCTACTCTTGTTGGTAACGATCACTCTCAATGTTGGTTGCACGGAGTGATCTGGCTTCATTTAGACCAGGTGTTGTGTATGTTCACATGAGACATGTGGTAGCATGGAGAGGGGGAAGAGCATGTGCCTCTCGTGTTGTCGAACATTTGACAGATAACTATCAGCTAGGACGTGGCAAACCACGCGTGTGTTTTACATAGTAGACTTCTTTGTTGGTTCAAACTACATGCAGCAGCGTTATTCCGGAACACTTTTTTTTTGTAACCGGGGACATTTTTTAGTATTTTAGGATTTTTTATTATAATTCTTATTTTTTTAGGTTGGAGGATAAAAATCTTTATTAACTTTTAGTTTTGGAGCAACATTGAATGTTTATAATAATAATAATAACGCTTGGCCAGTATCTTTTTATAGATATATGTGTGTGTTTGAGAATAGGATATATATATATATATATATATATATATTTATACTTACTTTATTTAGGTATATTCCCAGCTACAATAATTGTGTGTACATGTATGTATATATATATATATATATACACACACACACACACAATTATTGTAGCTGGGAATATACCTAAATAAAGTAAGTGGCTTTGCCCAAGATAAATGTTTTTAGTTTGATGACTGTACGTGGAAGTTAGCTTTAAAGTTAATGCCTCTAAGCCCTGCGTTTCCCACGGCCCTTTTAATGTCTAAGCCGGCTTTTAATTAATTAAACTACATTTAATCAAAAGTTTAAAATCGCAGTTTTGAGGTGCACACGTTCATGCACAGGGGCTACTGATTTTTAAAATTTCAGACCTCCGGGTGGTGTAGATATAGGGTAATGCTCATGAGAGACAAACACATTCTTTATTTTATTAATATTATTACATACATGAATATACTCCAAACTTCAAATCCTTGAGGATATTAGATGTTAAGAAATATTTTATTTTCCTAATTTTTATTTGAACATTGTTGTATAGCTCTAGTACTGCTTATTTCTTGACGACATTTCGCCTGCTTTCAAGGAATGTAAAACTCAGAATATACAAAACATTAATTAATTATACCGGTTGTCCTCTATGGGTGTGAAAAGTGGTCTCCTACCTTATATGAAGAAAAAAATCTAGTGTTTTCGAGAACAAGATGCTCAAGAGGATATTTGGCCTAAAAAGTTATGAATATACTGAGAAGTAGATTATGTTACATAATGATGAGTTGCATAATCTATATTTATCATTAGACATTGCTAGGCTCACAAAATACAGTGGGCAACACATGTAGCGTAAATGGAAGAATCTAGAATCACGTTCAAGGTATTGATTGGCAAACCTAATGGGTAGAGACCATTGGGAAGAGGATACCAATATATTATTATTATTATTATTAGCCCCGCGTCTTACTACCCGTTCGGGTTATACGCACTTACGCTAATGTGAAATGGTAGGGCGATTTGTGAGATGAAATGAAGGACCTACAGTTTAACGTGGAATCTGAACCACGGTGGAGGCCTGGCATTCCTCACATTCACAAGATGTCCTGTCAGAGGTGAAGGAAGGGTTTGGTAATCAGATAAAGATACCAATATAATGGTCCTAAAAGAGACGGGGTGTAATGAGGTGAACAGGATAGAACTAGCTCAAGATAGGGATAGGTGGCGTGTTTTTGTAAGTAAGTGAGTTGTTGAATTCCTAAAGCCAAATAATAAGCGAGTACTGCTTATTAGTGGCAAAGCCCGAACATAACAAAAATAACTCATTTCATTAACTTAATATTAAATGAATGTGTGAATTTATGATGAAAGCACTATTACAGGAATAATTAACATTGGTTAGGCCTATTTTTTCCCCCTCGCGATTTTCATTAAGCTGGACTTATACTGTCTGTGGTTTCCGATGCGTGATTCGTATTCGTGATTAATCGACACTTGATTGTCAATTTTGTATTCATATTTTTGCTTGGACTGTATGACTACACCTCGCGCTGATTCGTAGTTTGTTATTCGCAGCGTGATGGTTCGTGGTGCCATCACACACCAGAAACCATGAATGTGTCAGTCAGTGGGACGTATTATTAGTAAAATACTTTTGTCTACTACTACTACTACTACTACTACTACATTTTTTAAATAAAAACCAACATAAAATATTTATACTCTGTAGTTAAAAACTTATTAGACAACCATTTTGAGCCAAATCGTTGGGAGCCGTTTTCAAAATATTTCATTTTATTTTTTAACAATTGGTTATCATCACTAACTCATCCTTAAACTAATTTATCTCCCAAAAAACAAGTAGCCCCCTATTCAATTTTATTTGTAGTGGCAAACACTTCCCAGATATACATTTTAAACAAATTCCTTAGTGACATTTTCAAAAATTTTGTAATTCAAATAAAGTCACTCAATGGGTAAACTGCCCTTAGATTAAGGGCAACGGTTAAAATAAAACAAACTTCCAGAGGTAAAGTCATATAACATCCATATAAGAAGTTTGAACAAAATCCATTAAACCGTTTTAGATATGTGGCCACAGACAGACAGATAGAATTGTAAACTCCACTTAATTTGCCTTGAGGGTACATTAAAGTATAAATTCATAATTTTCTCAATATACAATTTTTTCACGATTACAATACTTTCTCGGTGATCTGGCAATCTAGGGGTAAGGTACCAAAGACTTTGGCCCTGGGGGTCTAGGTTTCAATCCTCGGTACCGGCACAGATTTATCCGATTGCCAAAGCCTTCCTTCACCTCAGACAAGACGTGTATTAATCACAACTCATGAATGTGGAGAATGCCAGGCCTCCACAGTGATTTGGATTTCATGTTAAACTGTAGGTCCTCCATTTCATCTCACCCTACCATTACACATTAGCATAAGTGCGTTTAACCCGAACGGATAATAATATTAATATTAATAATACTTCCTCTTTAAAGGAGAAAGTTAAAAATAAAACTCTAACATTATCTAATGAGAATTAAACTCGGCCCATATGCTTCAATGGGGATCTTTGGAACCATCCGAGAATAATTTAATTGAAACAATAGTTGGACTTCAATTGCCAAAAGGGTTTCTCTTAACCTTGAGACTGTTGTCGCCAACACCAGAGGGTTCCAGTTAATTTAAGTGTCTAAAAGACGTCACAAGAGAACGCCCTCGTAGCGTGTAAGAAAATATATATTTTCTTTGTTAATGATACAAATACAACTGATCTTTTAGCTACGTGTGATAATTTACAACGTATGCACATGGTTATTCAATACGGCTGTTTCAATATGGCAGCAGCTTAAAGGGTTTTTCATTAAATAGCTCTTCTCAAGTAATTTGAATTTAATATTCTTAGCAATCGATCGAGTACCTAGGCCGTATTATTTTAAAATTGACATATATTGTGAGACTGTCGTCTTAAACCACATAACCCATGGTTTATTCAATAGTACATTATGTTCATAGAGACTTAGTATTAATCGGTTTTCTAACTTGACCACCAAGGAGAAAGTACAGGAGATATTTCAGCTTGAAATCCAAAGTAAGTCTTGAGATAATAGTAATAATAAGAGACAGAGAATAGGGTTTACAGCTCACAGAACTACCAGTTATTTCGTTAAACTTTAAATACTATTTAAAACGAAAATTATACGCTGCATCGCACAGACTCTTTTATGTTAAAATAGGTACAGATACGTAAAACTCTTTAAGATTTGTGAGACGAAATAATATACATTGTTGAAGAAACCCTCCACCAAAGACCCTTGCAATCAATTTCACATCTCAAAGAGCTGTATAAAAATGTGTATACTTTCTTATAGCTCTTAAATCATTGATTTTATAAAAAAAATGTTTTAAATAAAGGATTTTTGGTTTTAAAAGTACTTAAATTTTACAATAAGTTAGTTCTTTTCTCAAAGAGTTGTGTAGATTTAATCAAAATTGTATTTTTCCGCTGGATTAAAGTAACCTCAAAGTCATTTTCGTTAAAAATTGAGAATTTCCATGCTGTTTGTAATATTAAACCGTGTATGGATACAAAAATAATTAAAATAGGATTATAGAAGAAAAAAATCTCTTTTTGGCTTTCAATAAAATACCCTTAATTTGTAATACTATCGGATAAAAAACGCCCCACGTTGGGCGCCAATTGTAATAATATGGAATAAATGCGCCCCACGTTGGGCGCCAATTGTAATACTATCGGATAAAAAATGCCACGCTTTGGGCGTCAATAATAAAAACTATGTGATCAATCTCCCCGCTTCGGGCGTCGATTGATTCACTGCGGATTAATTCCCAGATAAAATATGATGTGATGTTTTTTTAGGTTGTATAAAGCTCCGTTATCGAGCGCCTATCACCACTGTACGGAAAAGATACAGTTTAATCAGCTGTCTATAGCCCCGTGTTCGAGCACTAATTAAATCGGTATTAATATTATTAAAGAAAGAGAAATGTTGATGGCTGTTATTTCACACACGGTTTATTTATATTACACCAGTAAATTACTTGCACATATTTCAATTAAATGTTTCTTATCACTGCACACTTGTGATATTGAAGTGACTTATATTATAATGTGTTGGACTGTGACTGACTCGTGCGTGAGCGAGGTCCCGGAGATCGTCCTCCTCATCGTCGTCGTGGTCAATTGCAATGGTATAAACATACGTACAATGGTCTATATATGACATATCCCTTGCATTTTCTCCCCTGGTCAACAATGTAAAAACTAACCAATAGACAGAGTCCTGGCGACACGTTTTGTGATGGCTAGCTTCTTATTGGTATAAAGAAATGGCGTGCTCTGCCAAATACTATGAACTTGTTCTCTTTAACGAGAATTGACGCAGTTACTCTTTTACCAGGAAAGAAGGTATAAAAAATATATTTTAGGGGTGAAGTCCTTTTCACCTCATTCTGAGAAACGCGTGTTTGTTCATGGATGAATCTTAAAAGGATACTCTACCTATATTGCTTTAAAGAAAAATTACCTTCATCCATGACTTTTTACATAATTTAGATTATTCCAAATCAATACATTACAAATTTTAGGGTTAGATATCTAATTGTAAAGACTACTCGGCGGAACCTTATGAAAACATACCTACCAAGTGTCTTCCCTAGCCGTAAAATGGTTTCAGCTCTAGTTCGAGATAGAGACAGACAGATGGACAGACAGACGGCATCACGAAAACCACTTTTGTGGTTTCAGGGAGTTGTGAAACGTCAAAGTTTATCCAAATCTTGAGTTCAAACTATTTTGTGATCAAGGGGTCGAGAGCGAGTAAAAATACAAATTTTATCGGTTATCAGCATCATCCGCGTGGTTGTTATCGTAATATTAATGAAACTATGGACACACCTCTGTTTTAGTAATTGCTAAGCCGGGTTTCCAATCTGTCTTGTTTTTATGGACAGCACTGCTATTGTAACGAGCAATAATGAAAAATCATCCACACCGATGATCTTGCAGGCAAAGGTGTCAGCCTTGCCCTATCTTTATTGAGGTTGACTGGTAGGTAGGAGGTGAAAGTGGGATAGGGGGGAGTTGAATCCTTTATTATTGTAGAGTGTGTCTTTTTCTTTAAGGTCATTTGACACTGATGGTTATAAACAATTTTTTTTTTCGTCTACAACATCTTAGCAGGGAATTTAATATTTGTGGTGGGTGACCTGGCGGTCTAGGGGTAAGGTGTCAGACTTCTGTGCTGGCGGCCGGGGTTCAATCCTAGGTCCCGGCATAGATTTATCTGATAACCAAACCCTTCCTTCACCTCTGACAAGACATCTTGTGAATGTGGGGAATGCCAGGCCTCCCCCGTGGTTCGGATCCCATGTTAAACTGTAGGTCCTCCATTTCATCTCACAATCACCCTACCATTACACATTAGCGTAAGTGCGTATAACCCGATCGGGTAGTAAGACGCGGTGCTAATAATACTAATAATAATAATAATAATAATAATAATTGTGGTGGTTGGGAAAATATTGCAAGTTAGCCATTCCAGCCACACCGACCAAGTAAGGAAGCTGGCGTCCGGTTTATCTGTATTTATCATTAGTTGGGATTATCTGACATTATGCCAAGGCCTGGCATATTATGTTCTGCTAGTCGGAGTTTTCTCTACAATCATTATTATTATTAGCACCGCGTCTTACTACCCGTTCAGGTTATAGGCACCTCTACAATCGATACAGTCCTAACGAGAAATGTAATGAACATTTCAAATCTATATTTGCAATGATCAGTTTGGACACAGGTTAATAAACCAAACTAATAATAAATTTCTATCCCATATCTCAGGTATTTTAACTTAACAAGGGTACATAAAAAGCATAAAATAGCATGTCCGACCCTTCATAGCTGGTGAACTATATTGATTTGAAATAAATGAATAAATATTTATAGCTTATAACAACTATACGCTTGTTAAACTGTGTGGTAAAATATTTATTTTCAAATGACTAATGGTTTACCACACTCTCACCACACAAAATTTGGATGTTTTAGAGTTCACGAGATGCGGACAAACTATATCGAAGATGTCGTCAGTATTCCATAACTAAACAAATGAATTACTAAATAGCCCTGTTGACGTGGATCGCAGCATGATTGGCTGGCTAGAACATGGGGTATTCTTCACTTAAATTTTACATAACGTGAAAGTTCTCTCCTGGACAATTCGCTAGTTGAGTGAACGTTAAGTTAACTGCATCATGATGACTTGTTTAAAAACACTTTATGTTATGTTAAGTTAACGTTAGGTTGATCGTGATTCAGGCATTACGTTCAAATCTGACTAAGATATATATCAACCACTAAAGAGGTGTATTGAGCCGTTTTCAATTAATACATTCTTAATATTAACACCGTTCTTTAGAAATGTGCCAACATACTCATTTCTATCGGATTATGTAGCCTTTACTAACACAATAAAAATGAATGTTAATTAATTACGTGCTCCTGGAGATGTGATTCAAACTCGGAACTTTTAACTTTGTGCACCAATAGCCTATAACTAGTTACACGGGTTTGTCTCGTGTCTAGGTTCATAAATTATCCATGTTAGTCCCATGCCCAGGGTCATGAACTATCCATGTTAGTCCTATTCCCAGGTCATGAATTATCCAAACGTGTGAGACAGCCAACTACTTGGAACCACCAGAAATATTATACAAAAAGCTGTCCACAAGCTGATGAACTTGAACCTGTCGTGGGGCTAGTGATTTATAATCCTGGAGACAGGGCATTCTTGATTAAGAAGTGGGAGAGCATTAGAGTGCTAAGTTAAAGTTCCCTGGTTTTATTCTCTTCACTGTATCACTACTTATATATACATATATAAATACATACACACACGTGGTATCTTACCTTATATGACGAAAGTAAGTTAGGGTGATCGAAAGCAAGGTGCTTAGGAAGATATATGGTACAAAATGGGATGAGGCTACTGGGGAGTGGAGGAGGTTAACATAATTATGAGTTACATAACTTGTACGCATCACCAGACATTGTTGGTAAGGAAGAGACCATTGGAAAGACCTAGACGCAGATGGGAGGATAGAATTAGAAAGGACCTGAAAGAGAGAGGATGTAATGAGGTGGACTGGATGGAACTAGCTCAAGATAGGGATAGGCTGTAATGAGGTGGACTGGATAGAACTATCTCAATATAGGGATAGGCTGTAATGAGGTGGACTGGATAGAACTAGCTCAAGATAGGGATAGGGTGTAATGAGGTGGACTGGATAGAACTAGCTCAAAATAGGGATAGGCTGTAATGAGGTGGACTGGATAGAACTAGCTCAAGATAGGGATAGGCTGTAATGAGGTGGACTAGATAGAACTAGCTCAAGATAAGGATAGGCTGTAATGAGGTGGACTGGATAGAACTAGCTCAAGATAGGAATATGATGTAATGAGGTGGACTGGGTAGAACTAGCTCAAGATAGGGATAGGCTGTAATGAGGTGGACTGGATAGAACTAGCTCACAATAGGGATAGGGTGTAATGAGGTGGATTGGAGAGATCTAGCTCAAGATAGAGATAGGCTGCAATGAGGTTGACTGGATAGAACTAGCTCAAGATAGAGATAGGCTGCAATGAGGTTGACTGGATAGAACTAGCTCAAGATAGAGATAGGCTGTAGTGAGGTGGATTGGAGAGAGCTAGCTCAAGATAGGGATGGGTGGCATACTTTTTATAAGTGCTGAAATGAAATTCCAAGTTCCTAATGCCCTAGAGTAAGTAATATATTGGTCCAGTATGGTTCATCAGACTCACAGTCAACTCTTTCTGTACTGTATTTAGAAAATGTATATACAATTTTAAAGCTATGTAGCCTAATTTAATTAGCAACAAGAAGCGGCCGCTGCTAAATCGATACAGCCCCACGTTTCCGACCCAATGCTCTAATTTTCCTGAAAGTCTCTCTTCGTAAACATTGACAAATGGAGGCTGAAGTCTTCTTGAAACAAACTTGGTGCCCACGCGTCGCCCGCATGTGAGCGTCTGTTTCCCTCGATTTTTTCGGGAATGATTGTTGGTATGCTTACCGCGTCCTCTGCCAAAAAATGTGTCCTAGGAGGAAAATATTTTCAAGTTTCGAGCTGGTTCGAACACAACTAGCGCCAGGATTCTCTAGAGGGCCCTCACAGCGGATCACTTATTCCCCAGAGTAGTTTACAATCTTGTGTAGAGTTGTGTGACATTTTGTACTATAAGATAATAGATTGATATAATCGGACCATCATTACATATTCAAAATTAAGGTGGTATGGTAGGGCATATGAGAAAAAGTCACTCATAGTTTAAGGTAGAGTTTGTGATGGACGTGTGAATTAATGTGACTCAATATAACTAGGAGTTAAGGAATTCACACGTCGATCATAAACTTTTGTATTAAAATATGAATTAAAAAATACCTTGAGCAATGGATGATTCCTGGATAGCTTAGTAGTAGAACATTGGTGCGCTAGGAAAAATTTCCGGGGTTTGATTATAGTATCAATATGCTATTTTTTAAATATAACTAACTTAAATATATAAATATGTAAACTTCATTTTTGAAACTTAATAATATACTTAGTATGTTAATAGTAATTCATTACCAACTATTGAACACACATTTAAAACACGAGTCATCGAAAATATTTTGATTTAATTTCAAAATTTAATGTAGCTTAGTGGTGTTCGAATATGTTAGGTTTTGGACCATCATTAATGATTTAACCACGATATCTCTAGCTATAAAAAAATAAATTTATATTTGAGCTAAGCCCAAGATGATAACGTGGCATTAGATTCAACTTAAGTTTTATTTCATTTTCCTTATTTATGTCTTCCTATGAATGAATGAGTGAATGAATGAATGAATAGAGAGCTACGTGAGAAATCTTGATCTATATATACTTTCAAAATGAAATAAAACCTCATAATTTGCCATCACTTTCTTGCGAAGCCCTTGCTTTTTCATGCAGTCACTACGTTTATTTAAGTGGCGACAGACCTAGTTTCAGCTGTTCAAATACGAGTAACAGAAAATAGAAAGATAGATAGGATGGGAAACAAGAAAAAAAAACACAGATACGAAAAATAAAAGAGGAAAAGTATTAGAAAGAAACAAAAAACAAGCCAAGAATAAATTCAAGGCATCAGAAATGGCTTAAGTGATCAACGTAAAAGGATGGTAGCCTCTACTCCGTTTCAATAAAACAGTCTAACTTATGATGCGCAGATACTCGGTTTCTTAATCACTTTAAGGAGGCAGACTACCACAGTGCTAGAATACGTTGCAGAACCCCAGAATTCCAACTTTATTTAAGAAGTAGTTTGATATTTCAAAAAATGGCCCATGCCATAATAGAAGTGAAAGCAGCATATACCCTTTAGCACTAAAACCATTAGCTTTAAGGTTTGTAATTTTAATCCTACTCAACAGTTGAAACTAGCTAATTTTAAGGAGGTTTTACGTGAATTGTCAAAGTTCTAAGATCAAAGTAAGATATATATTCACGTATCCTGCCCTCATTGATCCAGATTTCCGGTTTATTCAGATTGAAATCTCTACTAAATATGTATTTGTAATATATTTCTATGCCGGTGGGATGTCTGCGTGGACCGCGCTGTTCGGAAACGCCATTCAAAAATAGAAAACAAAAACTTACTCTTCATTTTATGCGTGAAAAGGGGTTTCAGTAATATTATATTGTTTCAATTCATTTTTCCTATAACTTATGGATTATTCCTATTTTCGTTAATCTGGACGACCCCTTATTCCAGCTGGACCTAATAAACGAGGTTCCACTGTAAATCGTTAAACACATAATATAATAGTTGACAAATCAAAATTTTTAGGGTCAAAACTGAAAATTATTAAAATGGTTTGAGATTGTTTTAGTGGTTTTGAGGCTTCAGTTGCCATTCCCTTGAATTCCACAGTGAGAGGAAATTTTCCTTCGAGAAAATGGCACCCTTAAGCACAGACAAAAATGTTCTGTGGTACAACATAAGATAGTGGTTTGGCAGACACCGTCCCAAACACGTTTATTCCCGGCATTCATGGGACTCGCTCTTTTGCATATATGCCTATATGGATAGGATTAGATCATGATAGGAATAATTTGTAATGAGATGGACTGGATAGGACTATTTCAAAAAAGGGATGGGTGTAAAGGAGGTGGAATGGATAAAACTTGCTCAAGAAAGAGATAGGTGTAATGGAGAAGGAATGGATAAAGCTAGTTCAAGAAAGGGATGGGTGTAATGGAGGAGTATTGGATATGGCTAGTTCAAGATAGGGGTAGGTGGCGTACCTCTATAAGGGTGTCAATTAACTTTTCGAGTTCCTGATGCAATAGAAGTAAGTAATCGCACTACAATATTTAAAACTAAATTTCCTAGAACTTTCATTTATATATATATATATATATATATATATATATATATATATATATATATATAAAGAGAAATTTTATAAATGTATCAATTGTTCAATAAAGTCGAGATTATCTTGATAACACTTCCTGAGGTGGACGGATTGAAATATTCAAATTGTTTTTTGTTTTTATAGTAACTTTTCTTGGTGTTCATTGGTGAAACACAATTCCAGTGAAAGGTTCGGGGCTTGAACAATAGCCTGGTATACTAAAGACCCACACTTCATCCACGCAAATACGAGTATATCTCCTTTAAATTCCACCTTTTTCATACCTACCCTATTAGCGTAATTAATTATATATATATATATATATATATATATATATATATCGTCACCCGAGAATGCAAGTGTTCAATCTCCAAAATAGTTAAATTTGAGATATTTGATGTTTAAGTTTATTTAGAATGCATAGGATTCACCTCACCTGCGGTTAAAGTGAGACTATTAAATAATTACTTAAGAAGATATAAGAGTTGTCATCTAGTAACATTGGTTTTATACAAAATGTCAAACTTCAATGCTCTTTTACACTAAAGTGAAAAAATGGACATAGAACCCTTGCATTTTCGGGTGACGATATAGATATATATATAACCCAAACATTTAGTGAAACGCGATGAAAAATAAATGCAGACGTTAAGTGGAAGCGATTTTCAACTAATATGATTCCACAGGAGGTTGTTTGGTGTTTAATTTTCTAATACATATGTTTATAATAATGGATAGCATATAGTTCCTGCATATCCTTGTATATCTATTTAAAGTATATACTTTAAACTCCATTCTATTTCCTAAACTCATGACCCACTCTAAGTGCAAATTAGTAAACATAAGTGTAGAGTTTACGAGACTAGATATTAGTAGGTAAACGGTATAAGGTAAGATGAAGGGGTATGCGATTTAAGATATTATTTCAGTTGTTATATAAAAATAATGGTTTGGCCGAGTAAAATAAAAATATTGCTTCAGTACATAGAATTAGTTTAATTGTCTGTACATAGTAATCTCAACAGTTCTTGAATATTTGTCATAGGCAAGATGTTTGTAGATTATTATTAGATGTTTTGTCTTTCAACAAGTTCGTTGTTTTATCAATGACTCTAGCACGTCCTATCCGAAGCTCCCATTCTTTCCTTGTTTGAGGTCATCAGTCAGTTAAAATCGAGGTATTCCAGGTCCCTTTTCCCCCTTGCAGTTTGCCTTCTATGACATCACCCAATAAGCCATTTATTTCTATGTCACACATCTGGTTTGGCCTTTCCTTGTAGAATCACCTTCAGAATAGTTTTATTAAAAATAATGTTTATACTGAAGAAAATTTTTATTTTTATTGGCCAACAACGTTTTGGTACAAAAACTACCAAAAGACTGGCCTTAGTTGACGTCCCTTTCTCCCCCAACTTAACGTTTAACTATACTAGTACCCACGTTGGTAGACGCATGGTCCTGTCAATGACTGGGATATCAAGGTTCGAATCTCAGTTGGGTGTACCTTAGGATGGTTTTTCAAAAAATATTTTACAGTCTCACTCCACGCGAATGCGGGTAAGACTCCTTTAAATGTAATTTTCCTCAACCCTAAATCATTAGCGTAGTCAATACATAAGCATATAACCCGAACGGGTAGTAGGACGCGGAGCTTTAAAATTAAGTTATCCTAGTACCCGCTTCTGTGGTCACATGATTTAAGTAAGCGGTTGGCAACCTACAATTCGCAGCTGCAACTGGCAAGCCGACTTATTTTATCTGGCCCGCAAAAGATTTAACTAACAAAACATTGTATTAATAAAACACTATTAACTAGTTACTTTATGATAAACATAAAGTTGAAATATTTTACTCGATATTTATTTTGTACCATCCTCCTCGGTAGCGTAATTAGATACCGCGCTAGTTTTGTGTTGAGCTAGAATGCCGATGACGGGTTCGAATCTCGCTCGGTGGTTTTTCCTAAATGGGTTTCCACTCTCCAATCAAATGCGGGTTCACGTCCTCGAAATTCAACCTTTCCAGTTCCTAACCCATTAATGTAATTAGTACTTAAGTGTGTAACCTGATTGGGTAGTAAGACGCGGCGCTAAATTAAATTAAAATTAAAAATATTTCATATCGGTTTAACTTAAAAAAAATCATACGACTCACAATACCAAAAATTCTGCCAACCCCCGGTTTAAGGCGTCACTCACAAGAAACTAGACTATTGGTTCCCAACTGGTAGTCAGCGATGCTGGGTTTTTTCTGCCCCCGAAGTTTCTCGTAAAAGTAGTACACTGAAGTAAAATTGATGTTCTTAGCCTATAAACGGAAAGTTTTGACTTTCGTGGTAAAAATCCATAAACGCTCCAACTGATGTTTATTTAGTAATAAGCTTAATTGCGCTCTATTTTTTAATAACTTGTTTATCCGCGTGAGTCTTTATTTACTTCCACCCCTTAGCCGATTATGACACTAGACTCGTAGATTCGTGGGCTTAGGGAGAATTTAATTTGGGGGGCGGAGAGGACAGGTGGTTCAAATCATAGGTTTATGAAATTGTATTAAGATTTTATACTATTCCCTAAGAAATAAGAACATTGTTATTTGATACGTTAATGGTGGAAATTTATTTATTTAAGTGGAGTGAGGAAGAGGGAGGGAGGGCAACTAAGAAAAAAGTTTTTAGAGACTTTCTACCCTCCTTTCCCTAGTAACGTTAGAAAATTGGATTCTCTTAGAAGCTATTTGTAGTGGTTCTCGTTTGGAAGGCTTCTGAAAAATATAGTTGTTTGACAGCTATTTAGAATAGTAATCCCCCATTTTTTTAAAGATAAATACATTTAAAAGCTACTTGAAGTAGTCCTCCTCCAGCAATTAAAAGAAAAATTCTAATGCATCTAAAATCTATTTTAAAAAGTGCTCACCATAAATTTTTTTAATAATTTAGATTCCATAAAATGTATTTGAAGTGATACTCACCGATTTTTAAAAAAAAATTGGGTTGCTCTAGAAGATATTTTAAATATCTTCGCTTGATTTTTTCTTTTAGAAAATTAGATACTTTTATAATCTATTTGTAATGGCACTAGCCTGGTATTTTTTCAAAACTGGATGCCTTTAGAAGTTATTGAAAGTAGTCTAACCTAACATATTTTTTAAAATTGAATGCTTTTATAAGCTAATTGGATCTGTCCTGACTTTGATTAACAATTTTTTTTATGCATGATGAAGCTATTTGGAGTGGCTCCATACTGGTATTTCTTTTAAAACTTGGGCGCCTCTATAAAGGTCTATTGTACGAGGAATACTGGAATGGTTACCATTCAAAATTCATACAATCCCGATTTTAGCGGGTATAGTTCCAGTGGGTACAATTCCGATTTTATTATTATTAGCACCACGTCTTACAACCAGTTAGGGTTATACGCACTTACGCTAATGTATAATGGTAGGGTGATTGTGAGATGAAATGTAGGACCTTCAGTTTAAAGTGGGATCCGAACCACGGTGGAGGCCTGACATTCCCCACATTCACAAGTTGTGATTAATACAAGTCTTGTCAGAGGTGAAGGAAGGGTTTGGCAAATATGTGGCGGGACCGAGGATTGAACCCCGGACACAGAATCAGACACCTTACCCCTAGACCGTCAAGTCACCAATTCCGATTTTAGTGGGTGTAATTCCAGTGGGTACAGTTCCGATTTTTCATTAAGGTCACTTGTTTGAGAAATACTGGAATGGTAACCATTCCAAATCGATAAAATTCAGGCAGCTCTAGTAGGGCGGTTCCTCCCTCCACGCAAATGTGAGGACACTTTTAGCACACTAGCGTAAATAGTACATATGCATATAACAGAAACTAGAAAGTCATTGTGCTTTTAAAAAACAAAACACAACTATCCTAAAATCTTTGCAGGAAGGTACTCTTTAAAGAGGGTCTGGAAAGCAAACTTATATCTTATTTTTATCACCGCGTCCTACTAACTGATCAGGTTATACGCATATGTACTCGTTACGTTAATGAGTTAGGGATGAGAAAGGTTTAATATGGAGGTGTACCCGCATTTGCATGGAGGGAGAGTGCAAAAACATTTAGGAAAAAACCACCCTCAGAACACATGACAAATCTCCCCGTCATCGGCAGTCCAATCTATTGCAAGTGTGACGCCTCAGACTATGCGGCCATTGACGCGGACTAGAAAACATCGACGGCGTGGAGGCCCCGCCTTTCTGTGTGTGGGGAATATGATTGCGGCAACAGACTATTGATCGCGCGCGATTCCAGATCGTGTACGTGCCCCTGACTTTTATAAAGCTCGGACCTGCCCCTCCTCCTCGCCCCAACGCATTTATACCCAGGGAGAGGACGCTTTAAGGGGGGAAGGGGGAGGGAATAAAGGAGGGATGGCGAGCTGGGGAAGCGAAAGACATCATCGATCGAGGAGTCGAACATTCCACCGATGGCCGAAATGAGAAGCCAACAAAACAACGTCCCAAGGAGTATGGGCACAGTCCATTATTCTTTATTATTTGAATTCAAAGGAAAAGGGAATATTTCACCAAAAGAATTCTTAGATGATGGCCGGTTTGACTCAAATAGTTTGGACTTCAATATGCGTTGTGAAGATTGAAAACGAAAATGGGATATTTAAACTGGAAATAACATAGATTTAACCCGCCTTGGTGGTTGAATGGTCTTACGGCAGTTGTTCTCAAAGGGTGTGCCATAGCACACCAATGATCCCCGAAACTCACTTGATGTGCTGCAAGATTCTCGACGTTATGTTAATGTTAATTTATTCATATATCTGAGGTATTCCGTGAAACTTTCCGAACCAATTGCTTATATCAGCACGCGATAATTTCGAGAAGCGAGAGAGAAATGATCTACCAATTTTGCAAAGAAAGGTATTTTTAATATACTTTCCAGGGTTCTCCTAAATGCCACAATCAACATGGTACCGACGGCTTTACTTCCCCTCCGAAGGAAATTATGCTAAGAATTATTATCGCTAAACAAAAACCCATCGACTCCATCTGTGTTTGAACCCACAAACACCGGGGCCTGAGGCAAGCACTTTACCTCAAGGCCCCCGAGGTAAACTACGTTATTGATGCTTTTATATGTATATTCCATCAACTCGTCTTACTACCTCTTAAGATTATTCCATAAAGTCCGTTCACGATAAGTTTTTACCTGGATGTTTAGGTTTTGGGTTGCCAACACTTGTAAAAGATCACTGTTTTGTTATAAATATAAAGAGATTTAATTACCGGTTATATATTACATTCAAAATAACGTAAACTTAAGTTTTCTCACACTATTTCATTTTTTTATATAATTTCTTTTTATCCAACTCGAAACAATATTTTAAACATAATTAAAAGTACTTATTCTTCGTTTTGGAACGTTAGTGATTATGTTTAATATAGTGCACACATCAATACCTTTTAATACAGGCATTGTATTTACTTGGAAAAGAGAAAATTGTTGCCATTTTTTTTACATACAATAAATGATGTTATGATTATTTTATCGTATTTTGAAATATTTAACAGAATAAAATATTTTCATCAACTGCGTGTCTGCATCATTGTAAAAAAAAACTTGTTTACCGTTATGTTAAGCCATATGTTTACATTCTTCAGTCGCCATTTTGAAGCTATGTTCGTTAGAAGTTTTTGTGAAAGGGGTGTGAATATTTTTTTAAGTGGAATAAAACGATAAATAAGCTTTGTGTCCGACCTCAAATATATAAATAATATTGGCCTAAATTACTGTGGTTAACTATTACATTAATATATTACCATCTGTTTTCATTACAGTCATCCAAAATTATAGATGTCAGCTGTTGGCGTAGTGATATATTAGGGAATACTTCTAGTAACATTTCGAGCTGTCATCCAGGTAAATTTAGGTCGTGAATGAATTATACATGCTAGTTAATCTAATGGAGTAAGAATGAGGATTTTAGAGGTAATCTACCCACATTTGCATGGAAGGAGAGTGGGAAACCAACCATGGGAAAACCAACCATGGGAAAACCAACCTTCAGTAGATCCGACCGTGATTTGAACCCAGATTTCCCAGTCGTCAGCAGGCTAGTCTAAAAATAAAATTAAGTTTTTTTCTATTTAGCACCACGTCTTATTACCCGTTAGGTCTATACTCTTAGGTACTAAGATAATAGATTAGGAATTGGGAAGGTTAACTTAGAGAAAAAGAACCCGCAGTTGAGTGGAGGGAGAGTGGAAAACCATTTAGGAAAACCCTCAATTCACCCGAGCTAGATTCGAGCCAGATATTCAAGAAATGTAGCTATTATTGTGAAGAAAATTAAACTATTATGTTTCTACTGGAGAAATATTTGATTTAAAAAAAGAAAAATGTTCAAACTGCAAACATACTGCCCTTAGCTCACCATCTATTACATCCCACCTTTTGAATGGGTGAATAAATTGTAGTTCCATTATTATATGTCCAATTTATAAATACACAACAATATAACCATTTAAGGAATTTATTTAGTCCTATGTATTATTGGCACTGGTTTTTATGGCATTAATGAGTCCTTGTGTATCAATACATCAATAAAATTAATACTCATAACATATCAATAACCAAGTTACAAAGCTCTTAGATATAAAACCTATTTCAAAGGACATTTATAGTAATATTGTCTGTGTTTCTTGTATTAATAATGTCTTCTTTTGGGTAGAAGTTCCATTAAACCTTAGCGCTACACGGCCAAACTAAAACAAAGCGCTAAGGAAAGAGACTATAAGAATAATGTGTTGTGTTTTTAGGACCACGTCTTATTACCCGTTTGGGTTATACGCTTATGTGCTAATTACTCGAATGTGTTGGGGATGAGTAGGTTTTATTTTTGATAAGTGAACCCACATTCGCGTGGAGAGAGAGCAGAAACCCATTTTAGGAAAAACCTCTCTTGTTCCACCCGGCAAAGATTCGAGACCCGATTTTCCCCGCTATTGGTAGCCCAGCCTACTGCAAGAGTCAACCAATGAAGCGGATAAAAGACTAAGTGAAATATAAAACTGAATATATGAAGATATACACTATTCTAGAAGTCAAAGGACGAGACTTAAAAGAAATACCCACAACCACCACAACACTTTGAGCATATCAATAATTTACCAAGGGCGTCAACTCACATTTCACGGGCCCTTTGTTTCAAACCCCAGACAACCTTCATCACGTTCCCTCAAGTTTATTCAACTTCTAAGTAATTAAATTCAGTGGTTTAAGTTTCCTATATAGTCTAACTTACTTATCTCTGCTCAATTAAGTCTCGTCTACAACTAGTCATACCCTCTTGTCGAACTAATAATATTGTATGTCTACAATGTCACACGCAAGCGCAGTAACTTTTCAGGATTATTGGATCCGTTTGTCGGAAATAGCTAACATTGTTCATTTCTAGCGTTTATTTGGATTGCGTTCAGCCAATCAGAAACAAATATAGGTGCACTACTGTATTTAAATAAAGCAAATTAGCTTTTTTGTTAAGGATAACAGTTCGTGAAAATATAAAGTAAAAGGTATTGAATTCAAAATTATTTGATAATAGTAAAGATTTAATAATTTTTTTATTACCAAACCCTTCCTTCACCTCTGACAAGACATCTTGTGAATGTGGGGAATGCCAGGCCTCCACCGTGGTTCGGATTCCACGCTAAACTGTAGGTCCTCCATTGCATCTCACAATCACCCTACCATTACACATTAGCGTAGGTGCGTATAACCCGAACGGGTAGTAAGACGCGGTGCTAATAATAATAATAATAATAAATTTTCCATATGTTAATGTTGATTATTATAAAATTTTAATTATATTTTAGTAAAACTTTAATATTAATTTGATGATGGTTGAAATTACCTATCCCAATATTTCATTGTGGTCAGTATTTGCCTAAGTATGAAACAGACACAGCAATTTTTGCGAGGGTACGCTCTACGAGTGTGGGTACGACAAACGGGTGCAATTGATTGTAAAGCGTGCTACCCGAAGGGTTAATAAGACGTGATGCTAAAGAAAAAAAACTTATTGTAGATGGACCATTAGTATGATTAAATGAGTATAGCTTGGATGGGTAGTAAAACACGCAGCTTAAAAAAAGATGGATCAAAATGAGGTGGTATAGGAAGAGTCAAGCGCCAATCAGAATTGGAATAAGGCTAATTGTACAACTAACGTGACAGTCTTAACTTATAAACAAATACTAACGCGCTTCAGACTTGAAACTATTTTTTTTATTAGACTCTCAGTCAATCTGTGTTGTTATGACTTAGCGGAAAATCAAGATAGGATTTCCCGTGTTACTTTATTTGCATGTTTTGGTGACTTTTAAAGAAATAACATACAAACAAACACCCTATATAAGCGGTTCCCAAACTTGTTGAATCGTGGAGCAATTCTAAAGTAGAGAAATTCATAATGGAACACTTTCGTTGCCCTGATGCCAAAGGTACCTAAGTGCGTTTTTTGCTTTTTTATTCTATTACAAAAGCAAAAATTATTTTATCTAGTTCCAAATAGCTTGATATGGCCTTAACTTAAATTTTCTATTTTAAAGTAATTGAAGATTGGCGCTTTAAAAATCATTTAATCAAAACACCAATTTTGCACATACGTGTCTTTGACATAGGGGCGATGATATTTTCACCTAACACCTAGACAGGTACTAAACCGAATTACAACAGTATGCCCAAAAATTGTGGAAAGGTGTCGAAGCTAACCATCGTATTTGAAAGCGTGACGGAGAAGTTCTCACAGAGACGGGGTAAGCTGGCACCTTCGAGTATCCGTCTGGTTTTGCCATGTGCAAGCTGTTCGCTTCGCCGACGTTTGAGATGTTTTGCACAGTTCCAAGAAGGTGCGGGTGGCCAAAGATTGACTTAGGTGACGCATGACAAAATGCACTTCGTCTTTATAATACTTGCTGTCTACACATATTCACAGCACGCTACTAGAGCTGAATAATTTATACCCAATTCTTGCGGTACCTAAACACAGTTCATGGCCGCCAAAAATTATCAGTTTTGATATCTTGTCACATTTTATTTATTTGTATTTCTAATCTATTCGCGGAGTACACTTTGGGAATCGCTGACCTAGATTATTACCTAATTCTAAGAATGGTCTTACATTTCCAGAAAATTATTCTTTTGGATCACTAGGTAATGTTTTGAAACACATTAAAAAAATTGTATACAGCTTATGTTAATTAGTTTATTTAAAAAAAAAGTCCAATAGGAAACTCCCTGTATGGATGTAGATTAAAAATATCCATGAGAGCTTATGTCCATCTAGAAGAGAAAACAAGAAAAAGGTAATTTTGAAATCCAAGTCAATGCGGTCCAGGTACATATACAGTAGCTCCATGGCTTCTTTGCTGCTGACTGACAGCTCACAGCTGACTTCTGACAGTCAACATTTAGGTATATACCTAAATGTTGAATGTCAGAAGTGACAGCTGATAAACACATGTTTTTGCAGATCATATGGTTCGGCGTAGGGATACATAATTTTGGCTGGTAACTTTTCAAAGATTTTAGCTGTCAGTTGTGAGCTGTCAGTCAGCACCAAAGAAGCCATAGGGCTACTTGTAAAGTGCGTGTCTATATTCGTCAATAGAAGAGGGTAAGAGCTATCAACGGTTAAATTAGAGGCAAGACAGTAGGAAATGTCCATTTTATTCCATCTTTTTTCTATTTGCTACGCTGGCACGTGTGATAATGTCTAGGTGCGTCAAGTTAAGATGCAACCCGCTTGGCAATGTAGCTCCGAATTCCCCAAGTAAGCAACATAACATCGTCAATATTAAATTCCTGCGGTCACAATTTATGAGCTTGTTAGTCATAAATGGCATCGCATACCTTAACTAGAACTTTGTCCCTCCAAATTAGTTATTTAGATGGAAGATCCACGACTAATTTTGGTCTAACAAGAGGAAACATTCTTCTCTTATAATTGTATCACTTGGCCATCGGTCCATTTTTGGAAAATAGCGTTTACATTTTGCGGGAAGTAAATTATCTTAAAATACAAATTTGACATTTTATGATATAATGATATAATATAAAATCACAATAACTTAGCATATGGCATTGAATAAAGTGAACATTTCAGACTTAAATCAAAACTTAGAAGAACAATTTTTTTTAATACACCGGGACATGGGAATCAAACCCGGGAGTTGATATTTAGATGCAGCTATAACCGTATACCGCAGTTAACCGCAGTTAACCGCATATGTGCGTATATTTTGCGTTAGAATTATAATAACTTGGTGGAATGACTATTTATGATATTTTATCAACACACAGTTTAATTCATTCATGTGTAATTACTTTTCTAATATCACACAAAATTAAATGAAGTTCACAATTATGTAAAATGCATTGTTCTTGTAATCGTACACTCCACAAATCAAAAAGAGTATACTAAACCGATCGAATCAAAGTGGTGACCATATGATTCGGATAACGCTGTAGATTTTTAGTGAAATAATTCACCACATTTCCCCCATTATCAGCAGTCCAAGTCTACAGTGAGAGTGACGCGTTTTAACATGCAGCCGCCGAAACGGGTGCGGCGTTTATTTAAAGCCCACCAAAGTCTAATAGGCAAGTTTCAATTGCTTTGAAGTTTAAGGATATTAAAAATAATTGGTACTAAACTATGAAGTTCAACGTTGCTTGGACCTAGTATGAAGCCACTATAGATGGACGCCTGAAATTTAGGTGATAAATACTTGGGTTTCAAACCTGATGACAAATTTTATAAAATTTTAGAAAGCACTTCTGAGACTATTTTCGAGCTTGATCATGTACATTGACACAGATGTTTCCAACAGTCGGGCAAGGATCTTTATTAAGTAATAATAAAGGGATTTAATCTTTCAGTTGCAAACAAGTTTATACATATAGGCAGAGAGACACATAATACCTATTTTAAAGAAACAATATAAATTAGGTTTGATAGACTGCTGAAATCCAGCTCTATATAATTCAGTTAGTAAAAATGCCATTGATTGCTGCCAAAAAAGTTTGTCAAAAATAATGGTGAATAATTTAAACAATCTTCTTAAGTTTTAACTGACACATTGCTGTAAGATTTAATCTACTTTTTATAACTGAATATTAGCATGTATTTTTTCCCCGCCTAAATGACTTTTGTTTCAGACTTTATATTACATAAATTAAATTACATAATTAAATGGTATGAAAATAGTAATTTTATGTTATTATAAGCTTGGGTTGATTTTGATCCACAATTTGTTTTAATTAATTTGTTATAGATTTGAATACCTACTAGGAATATTTTGGTTTTGGATGCATATATTTAGTAATTTAATAGTTTAAAAAGATAAAAGTTGATTATTTGATTATCTCGGCATCCTATTTCCCCACATACTGCGTTTGTACTTGATTAAATAAAGAAAATTTTATTAAAGTAACGGCATATATATATAGAAATAAGGACTTGGCTACAATCTGGACTATACGACGCGCATTTATATGGTTATTGCTTTCACCCTTGTTTTGAGAATAGTTAATGGAACAAACAAAAAATATAATAATTTCAATTTTTTTTTGTTTAGGTAAAATTAATTTATTGTATATTTTTTAAACAATCCATCCTATTTTCAAAAATTATTATATCTATAAAAAAAGGTTTACTCACTTCTCTAAAACTAATTTTCAAAACAAACTATTTAGGCTTAGTTTTACTTTAGTTTGAAAGACTAGGAGATAAACTATGTATTTGCTTATATAAGACTACTTGTTTTCCTTCTGCGCATGCATTTGTATTTAAATATCTCTGAGAACTATATGCTGTGTTAGTTAAAAGCTATGTAATGGTTCTACTGATAATCACTTATCTTGTTAATTAGAGTTGGCCGTTCACATTTCAGTAATGAATTAGGATCGTTAACATTTCTCGAGTGTATGGGGCATTCTAAGTAAATAGCCACATTGTATGTTGCACAGGCTATTACCAATTTTAAGGAATCAGCTTAAGTTTCAAAGAGTGTCCAATAAAAACATAAGGTTTGAATGTTTTCTTGGTTATGACCAATTGTAAGATATACATCTGTTATTGTGATAATTAAGATTTACTATTAAACTTATCAATTTAAAGAAGGATCAAGGAAAATAGAGTCTTAGTCTTGAATTTAATTAAAGATATAGTAATATTTAATATAGAAAAGTCATCATTAATAGTTGAACAGTGATTTTAAAAAATATATAATTTATAATAATTGAGACTATAGGAGTACATTTATTTGAATACCTAAATATTCCTGACTAACATATTTTTGAACTAGATATAAGTGCTTTCATAAAATGATACTACAAGATAAACACCCAGACACAAATTTTAGGTGCAAGCACACATGCACAATTAACTCCTCTGTATTTATGATTCTTGGAACAGTGGACAGTGCTGCACACGAAAGGAGAAAGTGTTCTAGTTTTTATAATTGTATAGAAAATAGCAGTGCATTTATTGCGAGGTCCATAAAAATATTATAAATGCTTTTAAATTTTCTCTGATCACTATAATATAAAGTCAAGTACATAAATATGCAGTTTTTGTACATTTTAATCTTGCATTATTAAAGAGATTCAAATCGAAAATAAATACATCTCCTACTAGTGGATAGACCAATTCCATAATTTTCGCTATTCGATTGTATTTAGACAGCTCTAAGCCATCTCTGAAATACCATGCACAAATAGTAACCTAAAGGGCGATTAAATGGCGAACCTTTAATAAATATTAATTTTGAGTTTTCAAAAGATAGTGGTATTTATAAAGGTAACACACAACATTAATGGCATCTAGATGAAATACAAAACCTGTCTGACATTATATTACAACAAAGCTTAACAAGTAAGTTGCGTGGCAAATGCAAATTTAGTGACTTAATATCTAGAACTAACACACAAGATGGTGTTAAATTAATAAAACATAAAAGGAAAGTGAAGTGAAATGATGTGTGTTCTATGAAATGTGCATTTTTGAGAGGAATATGGGAAAAAAATTATAAACAATCACAAACAAAAAAGGTCACTCACACAGGATAATGTTAATGTTAGGGATGGGCATTTTCTTAGAAAAAATAAAGTTTGAAATAATATCGATATTGTCTTGTCAAAAGTAGAAAAACTAATATCGATATAATTCAGTGAATGAAAATAAATATAAGCTGTACTCACGACCAAGCAAACTGGCGCACGGCTCAGAGTCAGTGTCTAAAAAGAAATCGAAAATTAATCGAGTTTAGAATAAAAAACAGTAGAAAAGAGTTTTTAGCAAAAAAATTTAAATAATAAGAAACAAACACCGCGAAATAAAAATAATCATAAATTAACACTACGTGATAAGGTTTCTTTTAGGCTATGCCCATCCCTATATACAAAACCAGAAGTGAGAAAAACTACTCAAAAATAAAATAACTTCTTGGCTTCCCTTAAAAAAAATTGATGAATATGGGCAAAAGTGAAATATCTTCTTTCATGAAGAAAAATTAAACTTAACCTAAGCCACTTTTGAATTTAATTGTATTAACTAGCAAATTTTCCTTCCTTACAAAAATGTATCAAATATAATTCTGACCAGTGAAAGTCACCGGCACATTTTGTTGAATTAATATTTTGTTGAATTAATATTTTGTTGAGTTGGCAAGTGTAGCAGGTACATATAGGCCAACAACACGTGATTACATTTGTTTGAAGTAACATCAAAACTCACGTGGCCAGGAATATAGAAAAAAAAATGGGCTAGCTAGAAAACTTGCCAGTTAACTGCAATGAACATGAGTCGAATAATTATCTAATTATTTTTTTAAAATAAACTTTACATTGCTCTTACCTGTCACTTTGTCCCTGATGAGTTTACAGCTCTCCACCTCACCGATTGATGAAAACAGTGAACGAATTTCCTCTTGTGTCATTGTCTGTGGCAAATAGTTGACGATCAGGTTTGTTTTGCTTTCCTCCTGCTGACCACCCGCATTCGTTTGCGATGATGAATTGTGCGAATTGGACGATGAGGTGGATGAGTTGGTGTGCATGGTACCATTCTGTTGGGGCACGCTGTCCATACCGTTTTGCATCATATTAAAATAATTATAAAGATAGTTTCTTCCAAATCTGAAACAAAAATTTAAAACAGCTCCATAAGGCGCAATTCTTCAAATGGAGTTGCAGCAACGAGTGACCTATTTCATAGGGCTACCAAATAGATGTTTGATAGACTACTTAGGAAGCTCAAAGAATTTTAAATAATATTGAAAATACTTAAAAAAACCTATTTGAATTTACTCTTCTTAACTAAAGTAAGCAAGTTAATTAAACACGGATTCCTACAGAACCTGTGCCGCAAACCGTTATGCCAAGTCTTCTCTGGGTGAAATTAGAGCTTTCACAGGTTATTCAATAGACGATTACATACATTACTGTGACATGATCATCTACCAGTTGGTGGATTGCACCCACCTACAACTCATGTGTTCTGAGTGAGTGTTATTAGTTGTGAGCAGTGTAATCAGTACGTATTAGTTAATTACAAATATGATCACTAAATGTAGAAAAGTACACATTTTTTAATGTGCACATAAATTACTCTAAAATAGTGTTAATGTCCTTATATTATAACATTTTTATGTTATGTCAGCAGGCTTATAAAATAATAATTCATTATGTGTTATTTAAATTAATAAATCACTCCTCCTAAGTGTTTATAAATAAAGTTGATATCATAGTCCCAGAATATGATATTTCAATTATGTTAATGTTCAAATACTAATGTTATTCAAATATCAAGACATTTTATTTTACAACAAAATAATTTTTGTAAAATATCTAACAAAATGGGTGTTAATAGCTTCATTTAAATGGATGTGGGTGAGCAGGGATGTTAAGAAAAAATAAAACTTATTGTAAATTGAGAATGTATGAGAAATCACGTTAGGAAAAGTACTATAAATGCACTTGGCTGGAAATCAAACCATGACTGTCACCAGCAACCGACTGCTCAATCACTAGTGTGCGCATCAAGAGATTGAGTGAAACACCATAATTAAAAAAAACACATTAACTACCCTCTTTCATCATCACCTACAACCCCTGCTAAAATTAATATGCTCAGTAAACAAAGGCGCCTTTAAATAAACAAACCTTTGAACTTGTACGCAAATTAAAAAGAGTATTTGAAAATATAAAAATTTCTTATACTGAAAAATTAACCGCCATGGATAATTTTTAGTAATTTATAGAAATTACACTGATTGAATTAAAATATTCGTAGCATATTTATAAAAGATAATAATCACGCCTTTTCATGTAATTATTGAAAAGATAACAATATAAAACACATTGGCAAAAGGTGAGGTGGGAGTAATGCTAAAAACAACTTGTACACATCAATTCCAGTATTTCATATCTGTTCTTCAAAAAACATTTGTTGAACCTAGCTAACATGTAAATTAATGTTAATAATAAATTATTATTATTATTATTAGCACCGCGTCTTACTACCCGTTCGGGTTATACGCACTTACGATAATGTGAAATGGTAGGGTGATTGTGATACGTGGAATCCGAACCACGGTGGAGGCCTGGCATTCCCCACATTTACAAGATGTCTTGTCAGAGGTGAAGGAAGGGTTTGGTAAAATAATAAATTAATAGTTAAGTAATAATAATATCGCTTTAATGGTGAAGATTAAGGTCTCACCTTACATTACACTTAAACAAAATTGACTATTAAATAAGATCACCAATAAATAAATCATATATAACTGTATCTGTACACGCACATTATGACAAAATAGAAATACAGTAAAAATAATGATTTAACACAAATATTTTGATTTTTGCATCATTTGAATGTTTAACTTAGTAAACTGTGAATTTGAATTGCCTTATATTGTTGGTTAGCGTATTCCATGAACGAGAAGCTGAAACAGTGAAAGAATTTGAGTAGTGATTGGAATTAGAAAACGGAATAAATAAACTATGTGGTTTTATTCTTATGCACACACACATTTTAACTTCAAAGAAACATTTGGGCATTGAATAATTTGTTTGTTAAAAGGTAAAATTTGAAAACTTTTTTTTATAGGGGATCAGAATGAATTATAATTTCATTAATCTTGCTTATGTGTGGAAATAAAACCCTCAATAAGTTTCTCTTAGATGGTAATTGTAAACCAAGTATGAATTTTGGTAAATAAGAGCAAATCCATCCTAAGCCTCTAATTCTCAAAGTATGACCTGGGTGTGACAGTATTCTGATGTTTCTTGCAAATAATTTAAAATACTCTTTAACTGTCGATTATTTACAAATACATTTTATTTCAAACTTCATTCCGTTAATGTAGTGCGAAACAACCTTTATAATAAAAGTGTTCAACCAGGTAAATTGCAAAATTTTCTATAGAATAAACATTTCCGAAATGTAATTGAAGCTGAAGTTTACCTCAATGCAGACTAGTTTTCAAGATTGCAGTTTGTCATTCAAATAAAAAGTAGTTTTAATTGGTTGCGTCCCCGAAGACCACAGGTACAAAACAACGCAACCTCGTAGTCCGAAAATAGATCAGGAACAAAACCGCGCAAGTGTACAGTTGTACAGATCGCGCAAGTGTTTCGTGACCTTCTCCAAAACTACACAAGGGGGTCTGTGTTTAACTGCGTAACAATTGTACAGATTGTGCAATAAGCCTTAACGTGGCTTTCAAATTACTGGCATTGAGCTTTTAGGTTAGGTTAGGTTAGGTTATGCTAGGTAAGCTTAGGCTAGAGGACAATCAGGCTTTAAAGGGTGAAGTTGGACAGCCTTAATTCCAGTAGCCTACGCATTCCTGCCACCAAACAAAAGAAAGGAAACAGACACTTTAATGTTTACGGCAATTAAGAATTACGCTCTTATGTACCTGTGTTCTTTGGCACCCCATCGTCTGCGCTGTTTTGTACACACTTTTAACTTGCGCTTTTATGTACCCACGACCTTTGGTAGCAAATCCGTTTTAATTTATCGGCTACTATGGATTAAAATAAAAAGTTGATTTTAGTTACCTAAATAATTCATTTCGAGAGCTCCTTCCTAATTTTTTTAACTTTCATATAAAGAAGCCAAAGATCCTTACTGATAAAAATTTGTAATGAGCTCTCGACATGAATTTACAAAACTTAGAAAAAAATATTCAAGTGCTGACTAATCCAGTGATGTTGGGTATAGTTATATGATTAAGTCTAATATGATGGGAAAACCAATCTAAATCACAAGTAACTTCAGTTGGTACATTAGAATAGCCTATCAAGAATGTGTCAAACAAGTGTATAGCATAAAAACAGTAGTAACTCGTGAGGAAATCTCTTTTACACAGTCTATGTAAACGCATCCAATGCGCACTCTCAACAATATTGAAACGTTAAAATTATTACTTTTCCACTTCTTAATTTACTGATTTTATGAATTGATACAATAAAATAATTCAAATGTCCACATTTTTTAAATTCAATACATTAATATGACTATATGGGTGTATACTATTGTGGTTTGTGGTTACAATACTTGAACATAGTTTACACACATCCGTCTACTCGCCCATACAAGTTTGCCACCGGATGCCGGCTACTGGTACAGTTCCATTCCCTAGCATGGAGCGTTTACACGTGTGCCAGTAACTGGTCTGCCAGCAGCTGTCCTGTCCTCGCTCTACAAGTAGCTCACCCAGACTGTTAAAATGGCCAGTTTATTCATGTAGCGTCTTCGTATTTGCATGCATATTTAGTTGTTCTTTATTACAATATCTGACAAATTGTGAATTCTGGTTAGGAAAGTGATGAGGACAGTATATATGTTTGCTCAGAACCCCACGTCTGCTTAGGGCAGCACTGTATACAACACCTCATGATCGCTTTATGGTTCTAGTAATTTTAAAGCTAGCCGACCTCGTGTTATAGTGGTCAGAGCCTCTGGGTACTGACCTAGAGGTTCCGGTCTCGATTCCTTGCTGATACCGGGGGATTTTTCTCCAAAGGGGAATAATTCCCATGGCCACCAGGGTATTGTTGATTAGGCTTGATTTAGGTTAAGATCTTTATTTCTTTACTCCATCATATTCATCGTCATCATCCTCTTATCTCATCGGAACATGGAAAGAGCCTCCATGTAAGGTATGTACGATTAGTACATTCGTTTATCACCTGGGTAATGGTACATTAGTACTAGCTAGTCTTTCTTAAAACTGAGCTATAGATTGTTGACGTCATTAATATTTCAATGTCTGAATCCTCGCTCCAGCGTCCCGTCATCGTCAAAAGATCAAACAAGAGAACACGAGATCCAATAGAAGAAAACAAAATGTCGAGGCAAACACAAGCAAGTAGCTGGCAAGGCAGTCAAGTCACCTGCCACCCAGTCACTGGGCCTGTACGTTTACACGGGTAAAGTCTGTACATCGTAGGAATTGTTTTCTGAAAGGCCCTTTTCCCTACCAGAATCATATTATATAGTAGGATATTGGTAGGAAAACAGACCTTTCAAAGAGTAATTCCTAACGTGAATGGAGTATATAGTTGCTGTCCACACCTTCGAGTGGGTTGATGGAAGGTGTACTGGCACGAAAATTAAAAGTGGAGGCAAGTAGACTTGATCTGCCAGTTCCTATTGTCCTGCCATTAACACACCCCAACTGTTTACACGGGGCGAGTAACTTACATCCAGTTACTGGACCACTCATATCGGCCCGTTTACTAGAAACGTGTATGCCATCCATTAGGGTCCATACTGGAAGTCTCATGTGCAGCAAGAAGGCCTTGGGTATATCTCAAAGCAAGAAATATATTTAAACTATTTGTAAATACTTTTCTTTCAGTATTTTACACTTTTGTCGTAATCTTAGATTTATTCTACTGTATGAAATAATATAGTTATGATATAAACACTATACAAATATTATTAGTAGTAGAAAAACACTTGACATCACCATGTGAAGAAAATTAAACCAGGTTTGTACTGAAGCTTTATTTTATTTGTCAAAAAAGTTTTGAAACGAAAACTGCAAAAACAATGGTCTTTTCTAGCGTACCCTACGTTCCCACTTTGAATAAAATAATTTAAGCCACTTAAAAAAAATTCATAGAATTTTAAAAACACTATTTTCAGTAAACTAAGCTTAATTTTGGAGTTAAATTGACATCACGATTTAGCCTTGAGGAATGATCATATAGCTTTTAAATACTGAACCATTTATGCTGTAGCTCCTGGTGTACATAATTATGTAATGGACAGACTGACAGACTGATTAAGGGACACAGGGACAGACTGATAAAGGGACAGACTGATTAAGGGACAGAGGGACAGACTGATTAAGGGACAGAGGGACAGACTGATTAAGGGACATAGGGACAGACTTATTAAGGGGCAAAGGGGCAGACTGATTAAGGGACGAAGAGACAAACATACAGACGGACGGGCGGACGGACTGAGTGACGAACGGACGGATGGACTGAGTGAGGGACAAACAGACTTACTGAAGGCTGAACGGACAGGTTAGAGGTAAAATTTGGTAAAACACGTTTTTTAGAAGTAGAGGACACATAATAACCAAACTAATTTTTAAAGTTACAAAATTTTCACTATCTCCTTAAGGGCTCAAACGACTGTTTAAAATTGATATCTAAGAAGTCTTTGGCCTGATAAATAGAGTGCATAAATGTTTTGTTTAAGGGTATTTTACGGACGAATTCTTTTTTAATATCTAAAAAATGGGTAACTGGTTACTTACTTACACTATACATAATTTTGTTAAAGTATATTGTTACAGTGAAATAATTAACACACAATTAGTTTACTGGGGGCTTATTTATGGGGGAAAAAAAGTCGAATTGGAAAAAAAATAGCTTTATCGACTTTGTTCGAAATTGGTGGGCAATATTTTCCATGATAAATAATAATACACGTTAATTTTTTTAATCAATTTATCTAAGTATAGTTAACATAAATTCATTTAGAAAAAATCCACTTTTTATAAAATGAACTTAAAGATTTAGTTCAAAATGGGTCCATGTTGATAGTTTTTTTATAATAATTTTTTTATATAAATATAAATATTAATTTGAGAATAGTTTACAAATGAATTATTTAAAAAAAATTAAAACTTTTTGTTTAGCTCTTATAAATGAAGTGTTTATTGTAATTACCAGGGACATGGCCTAGGGGTGTGCAAACGGTGCGGCTGCACAGGGCCCCATGATCCGAAGAGCCCCGCACTTTCTTAGGTGACAAGAGGGGAAAAAACAATTTGGGGTTGGACATTTTTGTTTGTGCGCTTTTATAGTAGACTCAAATGTATAAGAGATTTATAAAATATTGCAAGTGTGTAAAAATAAATAAAAACAAAATTATTCATGTGGTTTGATTTATTGAATTGACCGATTTTCATGTCTTGTCTGGGGTGGGAATGTTTCACGATAACTTTTGAACGCAATAACCGATTTATTTCAAATTTGGCACAGTTGTTCTTCGTATCATTATACATATCAAGTTTGTTGGGGAAGAAAGTTTAACGAAGGGTTAAGGAGAAACCAACCCTTGTATGTATAAAACACGGCTTCTAGCCTTATAATTACATTTTATGGAATTTCCTGGTATCTTAGACGACTGAAAATTGTAATATGGGTCCAAATTACTATAACCTAATGACGTTAACATTTTTTTCTTAATTTATTTTGTGGAGGGGGTGAGGGAGATAACTAGGAGTCTCACAATTGAGTTTTTCCAGAGCCCATCTGCTAAGGGTGGGCTTGAGGGCTAGCAAGACAATACATTTGTTCTTCTCATGAAATTTGCTTTAGGGTAGTTTACTAAAAAAACTAATTTTGAATAATTTTTTCTTCTAAAAATTTACACTATAAAGTTTGTACTATTGGCCATTTCCATCTATCTTTTAAAGTTGCTCCTCAGATACAATAATATAATATTGCGCATTTGGGCTACATCATTCGTAGCCCAGTTTGTAGCAAGATTAGCTAGTACCAATACCATTTCCCATAAGGGGACGCCCGAATATGCTAATCGTACATCCTTTCTGAGGAAGCTCTTTCCATGTCCCGATGAGATGAGAGGATGTAATCGTGGTAGTGAGTATGAGGGTGTGGAACCAGTGGAAGCACTTAACCTAATTAACCAAATCCTGGTGACAGTTGGGGTAATTCCCCTTTCGGGAAAAATACCCAAGGTACCAGCTGGGAATCGAACTCTGAACCCCTAGACTCGAAGCCAGCTTAACTTACAAGGGCCTGGTTTTTTTCCTCAGATAAGGCTACACAAACACCAACGGTTTGAACAAAGCTTTCCCCCCTTTAGGTAGAACGCAAAGCTAGGCTGCGCCCTGAACAGCTAGAGAATACTATCGATCCAAACGATGGAGGTGTGGAAATTGATGAAATATGGTGGACTACACGCGTGGGTCCTAGAGGAATAAGGGGGTGACTCACCCTATGATTCACCACCACGCAAACCCTCCCCCTTCTCCCCCTTTTACTAATGGGATGTACACACACAGAGCAAATAAAATGGCTCATTTCCAAGGATTAGGGAGTACTCGAAAAGCTCGCGAGTCAGCCAAACGTTGTACCCCTTGCCTATTGAGACATACAGGTAAGATACGTCACTCAATCGTGTCAAACTAGTTTGATCATAAGGGCCGCATTAAAAAAAACCCTCTGTAATAGTATTTCATTAAATAAATATAATTTCAACTGAGTATTTTGTTTTTACAAATAAAGAAACGATTAGGCTTATATATAAATCAATAAGACCACACTACATTTTTTACCAAACATTTGAAACATATATTATCCACAATGGTATTAAAAGCAACCACCTCTGTCAGCGAGAAAAGTATCCATCTTTGTCAGGCCCCACGATTTAAAATACAATGGTTTCTGTTATTTTCTGGAACTATTATATCCAGTCTAAGCTTATACTCCCTTTCGCACCTAACTTACAAGCATCATTTGTTATGAAAATAAGAAAGAAGGGAAAGAAAACTAGGAAACTGTCTTTCCCAAGGTAAAGAGAAAAGCTCGCTGCTAGTTCCCTTTTGCGCGACTATCTAAAGCTCTTTTTCATCAAGCATAGTTTCATAGCTCCGCAAATGTGTTTAAATGTTGTTTAAAATGAGATAATGTCCCATTATTACACATTTGTTTTCTATTAATAAAACTCACAATATAGGGTTATGGAAAAAGAGACATGTTGGAATCTTTCAACTTTATTTTGGTGTAAGCCATATTTTGAAATGACTCATACGTTCTTTTTTTATCACAGTGTTCATAATATATGCATATAAGGTAATTACTCGAATGAAGAATTTTAGAGGTAATCTACCCACATTTGAATGAAAGGAATGTGGGAAGCCATTTAGTAAAAATCATTTATAATAGACCCAGCCGAAAATCGACCCCCGATCTCTTCGTAATCAGCAAGCCAATCTAACACAAGAGTGACGCCTTATACCATTCGACCACTGTAGAATTCAATATTGCCTTATAACTTAATGTCTACGTGGCAATTTCATGCTTACCGAGACGGCCACCTTACTGTCCGGCTTAAAATCTCGTTCTAAAGTAACTTTTGTCAAAAGAATATGTATCCGTAAGCCAGGATCTCTAGGATATTTGGTTTCATTTCCCGTGAGAAAACTTTTAGATGCGTAATTTCTGCTAAACATTGAACATATATGGTTCACACATTCAACAACATTTTTAGGAACTGACCTATATAGAAGAAATAATACATATCTGGTGTACAAACCTCACGTACCAGAATTCTCCAAATTATGCCAAATCCCCAAATATCACATTCCGAAATGCTGTTTTTTCTCAACGTTTATAAAAAAAGGGAACAAGGTCTCAATGCATGATGGTACATCTTAAGGTCCACAGACCGAAGAAATGCACATTAGGGACGCGTGCAGCCTACGAGCTGAGATTTGACCCGCTTACACTAGACTCGCTAAACCAGGGGCGTCACACATGTTTGACTACAAGTACCACATTGGAAATTGAAAATACCGAGGGAGCTGCATCGTAAAAAATTCAACATTTTCATATTCTATAATAAAGATAATTCAATCCTAGTACCTTATAACTACAAAAAGAAAATAGTGAACCCACATATAAAACAATAAGAAAGAACTTATTTATATTAAAAATTTAAAATGATCTATTTGTGGCAACGATGTGAAGGTAGGTTCTTAAAACCTTGCCTTCCAATAGACGTTCAATCCCCCCACCCCCTTTAATGTGAGAAAACAAAATGTTTACCTACGTATGTACTCCCAAACATTGCACATGTCTGTTGCTCAAATAAACAACTTTGTTTTCAACGTGAATCAATTCCCCAAATTATAAATTTAGTACACCAAACTCACATGGCCGACATCCTCAAATCATGACCAATTCTATAGAGTTTTAAATTTCCATGCGACTTTTATCAAAAAAGAAGAATAGAGTTAGATCAACAAAAGGTCCGCGAGCCTCACAAAACCAGTGAGTTTGACATGCTTGCACTAAATAGATCCGTAGCACGACTTCCTATTCAGATGAGCGTCCCAGATTCGATTCAAAGTAACGCCAGGACTATTCAAACTTTCAAAATGAGTTTGCTCCCTCTCGATAAAAAGGTAGATCAGAAGTCTTAGACACGCTTCGGTGGTCACGTGGTCTAACGCTCTACTCTTGCAGTAGACTAGGCTGCCCATGATGGAGAGATCAAGGTTAAAATCTTGGCTGGGTGGTTTTCCAAAATAGTTTTCTACTGTTCCCTCACGCAAATGTGGAGTACACTTCCTCTAACCTTACGCATCTCTAAAATCAACTAGCATAGTTAGTAGGCTACAAAAGAGTATAACCCGAACGGGTAATAAAACACGGTGCTAAAAAAAACTTTACATGGTGATATAAACAGTTCTTAAATTTCTATCAAATTGTTCTGGAACTTTATCATAACCTTTTCTCTTCATTTAAAAAGTGAATTATCAAATTCTAATATCCTCACGACAAATAGGCCTACTTAACAACAGTTACTGTTGAGGTCACCAATCGTAGAAAACCAAACTATATTTATACTTGAGTTATACTTTATTTATTTTGCAAAACAAAATTGTTTCCTATAAAATCACTGGCCTATTTTCGCATACCCTTCCATCCCAGCTTAATAGTGCCAAGTGACTAAGAAATATATACTAAAACTACTTATAATTATTATAAACTCAGGTCCAGAGATATTTTAGGTTTGTAGATCGATATTTGAGCAGACTATTTAGTTACAAGATACACAGCTTTGAAAAATATATCTAACTTTGGGGAAACAAAAGGAAAGATAAGTTTTGTCAAATGAGGATTTGTTTATGTAGGCTAGTTAAACTAATGCGTCACAATTCTACCATCTTGTTTATGACGTAGGTATCACGACAAACATAACGTTCAGGTAATGTAACGTAGCAAAACGTAACTTAACGTTTTTCTTCTTTTTTTTTTAATTGAAGCCATTTTGATGTAGTTAGATAAACGTTACTAAAGTAAAAGAAAATTATTTTAATGACAAAATTAGCACCTGTCGAATATATTGATTCACTAAAACTTTGTCGTAAATAACAAACTTAATATGTTGTATTTTATTTATTATCAGGTATATGACTAATTAATTTATTAGTTATATATTCGTTTTTGAAATGATTCTAATAAAATGATATAGGACTAGCTTTTTCGTGAATTACAATAATAAAAGAGAATTCAAAAAAAGGTAGGCCTATTACCAGGGCTTGAAAAAGTTTAATGTGGATCACCAGTTAGTCAAACATTTCACATGTCAGCATGATCGGAATATAGACACGCAATTTATGTTAACAAATTTAATCTATGCACTCATTCACTTCTACGTTTACACTGCGTACTAAACCAAAATATATTGTACTACTGATTTTGAAACAGAATTTTTTGCACCGTTTCTTCACTCCTAACACATGATCAAACAAGATAATAAAGTGACAAAACGCTCCAAATGTTATTCGCAATTCTTTGTTTTCATTTTGTTTTGAGATCCAAATAGTTTCAATATTGAAAACCCTTAATTATATGTATCTTAAAATTGACCTTGAACTATGCAATAAGATATCGATGTTGCCGTGCGAGAAAATCGCCATTTGGTCATATCAATAGTTGATCTACGATTCAGTAGAAAAGTAATATCGACATTTACCTTGCGAGAATCGCTATATCTATAGCTCAAGGGTGATTTAAGCGGTGCTTCTTTTGACGCAACCTTGACGTTTTCCCTGAGCGAGTATCTGGCTACAAAATTTGCTAGCTGATGAACGTGTACACAATGCTTCTAAAGAATGGGAAGTCCCCAGCGTTTAGCCAGTCTTGAGTGTCATGGCGTCAAAAAAAACAACTCACCTCACACGTGCGTCTCAAACAAGGTTTGTAGCAAGATGCCAGTCTCGCGCATGCGCATTAAGGCTTGTCGCTCTTAAAAGTACTGACACGCCGCTTCTTTTGACTCTGCTGGTAAACGCAGCTAGTTATTCGCTTTATGGGAGCGTTAAAGCTGGACATGTTCAACTTATCAGCAAGCGTCTTTTTTCACTGCGTCTTCAAAATTATGACCCGAGAGATTAAAAGAATCCACGTCTTTAATAAAAAATCTTTTACCAGCGAATTTGCCAGCTTATAAAGAAGCTTGTTCAAAGAGAATAAAAGCAGTACTGTGTAAATCACCCATTATGTACGATCTAATCGAACCGTAAAATTGATAATCTTGCGAGAGTCATTTTGTAGTCATATCGACATATCTTCCTGTTTTCGTGTAATTGCACACAACTGAGGGGAGTCAATCCTCGAACCCCTTCCATCATAAAATTGGAGGAACCAAACCATTACACTTGACTACAGTAGCCCCATAGCTTCTTTGGTGCTGACTGACAGCTCACAGATGACTTCTGACAGTCAACATTTAGGTATATACCTAAATTTTGACTGTCGGAAGTGACGGGTGCTAAACACATGTTTTTGCAGATCATATGGTTCAGCGTAAGGATACATAATTTGGTCTGGTAACCTTTCAAAGACGTCAGCTGCCAGCTGTGAGCTGTCAGTCAGCACCAAAGAAGCCATGAGGCTACTGTACTTATTCTTTCCTTAGGTGTCGTGTAGGAGCTAAACTTTATTTTAGCACCGCGTCTTACCACCCATTCAGCTTATACGCTTGTGTACTTATTGCGCTAATGGTTTTAGGGATTAGGAAGGCTATATTTAGAGGCAAATTTACCCACATTTTCGAGAAAGGAAAGTGGAAGACTGTTTTGGGAAAAAAAACTCAATACAACCGACCGATATTAAACCTCTATCTCCCCATCATTGGCAGTCTAGTTTACTTCAAGAGTAACGCCTTAGACCATGAGGCCATCGAAGCTGTTAGACCAGTGTTATAGGGTTACTTATCTCCATTGAGAAACTTGACACCTCCGATCAGATGTGCTGAGGGTGTTTAACCTAAAGGGCTTCCTACATTTCCTCCACTCAAATAGGTGTACATTTTATCCTAATTATACCTTTCTCAGAATTAACATAGTATAATTAGCATGGTATGGCCCAGACGGGTAGTAAGTCACAGTGGGGGGAAATGTTGCTTGTTATATCACTTAAAAGTACCGTATTTTCAATTTTCCAAGAGTTTGATTTCCCACGATATAATTTAAAATTAAACGCGAAATAAATGTCAAGCTCATCTAGTCTGGTTTGCCTATGATGGGGAGACGTGTGTGAATCCCAGCTTGTTTATTTCCTTAAAGGTTCTTACACTCATTCTACGCGCACATGTGGGTCCATTTCCTTTCCTATAAGTTCTACCATCCTCATCCCTTGTTAATTAGAAATATGCCCATATGGGTACTAAAACATGGATATAAAAACACGATTTAAACATATGAATCTTCTAATTACTAGAAGAAAAATTAAAAACGGGAAATAGTCAAAAATTTGAGTCATGACAATATATGTGGACTTCGAAATTAATATATTTTTTTTATATTAAGATTTTGTATCTTAATTTTGTTCAGTATTAAAAAGGTAAAATAATATACTTCTATTTTTACTCACTGATGTGTAAATTGTATTGATCAGATATAATCTTGAAACTTGAAATTATGTCCCAGCCCACTTTCAAGTTTTTTTTAAATATCATTTGTATGCTTATTATTTGTAAACTTTACTAGTCTTTAAAGGCCAATTCAAATTTGGTTCTGATATATGTTTGTTGTCATGGTATATAGTAGATTTGTTGATAACTATCGCAGCCTCTTAAATATGTTCTTACTGACCAGAATACCTAATTATGTTAGAGATGAATACTTTTATCAACCCGATTTGGTGGCCGCATTGTCTAACGGGCTATTCGTGTGTAAGGCTAGACTTCTGATGACGGGGAGACAAAAGTTCGTATCTCAGTCGGGTGTACTGAGAGAGGTTTTACACTCTCTCTCAACGAAAATTAGGGTACACGTCCTATAAATATAACCTTTATTATCCCTAAAACCATTAGCGTAACTAGTACTTAAGCGTATAGAACCCGAAAGGGTACTAAGACACGGTGGTAAAAAATACTATTTTCTAAATAAGTAATTATCATAAGTAAATTTTATCAAAACATTAAGATTATAATTCCATCAAAGGAAAAACGACAACTTGGGTACGGGAATCGACCCCTGGACCTTTGGCTTTCCGCGCCAATGCTCCATCACCGAACCATCCTGGTTCGTCTCGTATTCGTCTATAAAGATTGATCCTGTGGATAACCATCACGTATCGGTTTGTGATACACACGAGTTAGTTATTAATAATTTACACATGAATTGATTATTAATCATTTATCTTTATAAATGATTTACATTTGACCTGGTTCGGCATGATCCGATATTAATTACATTCTCTCGAACCCTCAGAGATAATTATTGTCATAGTAAAATAATCGAGCTCTAGATGTAACGTTTTGGAATAAACGTTACGAAGAGACTTACCAATTGAAGAACTTCGCTGTATCCCTGGATCACGGACCAAGGGCACTTAAACCGAGTCTGCCACTCAAAGTGACGGTGTGTAATCAACAACAAACACATGCCGATGCGGCAGAAGATATTCGTAAACTAATGTGATTTAGCAGAGCTCTTGTCTGAAGATAGTTCGGTTCAACATCACGTGTCACGTTCTTCCCCCTCACGCCCACCACTGTCCTGTCCTGTTCCCATTGGTCACTAACCCCACGATCAAGAATGTATCACCTTCTATGGGGATATTTATATATATTAACTTAAGAGGGCTTTGTGTACAGGCTTTGATTGTCATAAATTCTAAATTTCGGCAAGCCGCGCTTAACGCTGCGTGTGTACTCGGCTCAGTGCAGCCACGACTTTACTCTAAGTACAGATTTGTTTCAAATGTTTTCTTACATTAGCTCTGAAGAGCTATCTATCGTTATGTTAACTTGTTCGATAAAATACAATGCATTAATTGTTAGTGTGAAAATAAAATTATTGTTACCTAGAAAGTTGTTTTTCCTTTTTGGGTACATACAAACCAATCGGACTTATAATTAATATCTAGGGTTTTCAAACAGTTTCCTCAAGGCTTTTTGGAATGAGATATTTAACACTAAAATTAAGATTAGTTTACTGAAGATCAAAAAAAGACAAATTTGGTTTTCTCAAAATTAGCTCTAGGCATTTTATAACATTACAAACAAAATGAAAACTCTCATTCTTCCATGAAAATAACCATAAAGGGTTTACTTTATAGGAAATATCCAATTTTATTCATATATCCGAAGTTATTTGACACCAAAAGACTTATTATAAATTTTTAATACCATTAAAAATAAAAATCTTTCATTCGAAATATTTTTTTATAAAACCAATAGTTTATGAGCTATAAGCAACTATTTAATTTTTTTATGGATCTCTATGAAAATTGAAACCAATTTGTATGCTCTTTGGCGGAGTTTTTTTTTGCAACAAAATATAATATTTTGTTTCCCAAATATTACAAGATTTTTGTAAATGTATTTTTTAAGATAAAAACGAATATCTGTGTGATGCACCATACCACATATTTTTAGTTGCTAACCATTCCTTGAATACATTTTGTTTGGCCAAAATCTTGCAGTGTGGTATGAAGGCAGGCTAAGTACAAATGATTCATAGATAATCCCAAGAGCTAATTTACCCTAGGAATGTATTAATAACCTGAACAAAATTATATAATTAACGTTTTAAATATACTACATAACTCTTTTATACGGACCAAAGAGGAAATAAATAGAAAACTTTGGTTCAGATGGTGGGTGAGCTTTTCATTTCTACGCCTGCTTCTGACGATAACCAGCATTACAGATCTGCTTGACCAGTTTCAGATGCCTAGATTTAAGGGGTACTCCCTAAAGCGAGTATACTTCACCACCTCGATTAAACAACGCTAAAAAGCAACGTTATTTCAACAATTTGTGGTAGTAAAATTCTCTATATTAAGCGAGAGATCGTTAAAGAATAATCAAAGCTTCAAATAATCTTCTTACATTAATCGAGAACAATTTTTTTTGTTTGTTTTCTCATCGTTTATAAAATTAAAATGACTAAATAGTACAGAGTTTATCTATTCTTAGAAACATTATTTTAAGAATGTTTACCCATAAATAAAGACTTAACTGTGTCTTCTCAAGTCCATATATTTTTCTAATAATAGAAGTATTTGCGTTAAAGAAAAACGAAACCTATGTTTCGCTCATCGTCAGTCTATACTATTGCAAGAGTGATGCTGGCTTGGACCATGTGACCACTGAAGCAGGTATCAAGTTATTGACATCTTTTAAGGCGGCGTTGGTGGTGTTGGTGCCTAGGGTGGCTTTGGTGTTGGCGGTGTTGATGTGGGCGGCAATGGTGATGGTGTCGGAGCCGACGGCGTCGCTGTTGGCGTCGGAGCCGACGGCGTCGCTGTTGGCGTCGGTGCCGACGGCGTCGCTGTTGGCGTCGGTGCCGACGGCGTCGCTGTTGGCGTCGGTGCCGA